>SJYO01018757.1:93507902-93571654 GCA_006410555.1 Capra ibex
CGGAGGGGCAGCGCTGCGGGCGGAGCCGGGCCGCACGGGGCAGGCTGTGGGCCCGGGAGCAGGTCCGCGCCGCGGGCCTCCGGCGCGAGGCGAGCCAGTGCCGGGGGGCCCGGGGGCCCCTCGCCCCGCGTCCGAAACCGCCGGAACCTCGGCCGGCGCGGGCGCAGTCGGAGGCCCGGGCGCGCCGGGGCCCGCCGCCGTAGAAGGACTCGCCGGCGGCGCCGGAGACGGACGGCCGGCCCGCCGGGGGCTCGGAGCGCGGCGCGACGGAGGCGCGCGTGCAGGTCCACGCGCGGG
Organism: Capra ibex; assembly: GCA_006410555.1. Classification (NCBI taxonomy): domain Eukaryota; kingdom Metazoa; phylum Chordata; class Mammalia; order Artiodactyla; family Bovidae; genus Capra; species Capra ibex. The sequence continues at coordinate 93,508,200 of SJYO01018757.1, forward strand.
CGGCGCGGCGGCGATTGCGGCGCGGGCGCGGCCACCTGGACGTCGACAGGCGCGGGCCGCCCGCCGAGAGGGACGCGACCGACAGGGCGGACGGCGCGAGCGAGCCCGGAGACCTCACCTGGAAGGCGGAGCCCGACGAGCCCGGGCGCCGGCGGGTCTCGGCGCGCAACGGGGCTGCCCGAGACGGGGCGCCGGCCGCGAGGATGGGCCCTAAGCACCGGGCTTGGCTCACAGGGTGCCTGCCCGGGTGGGGCCAGAAGAATCTTCGACAGCCGGGCTTGTCGAGTCTTCGGTGACTCAGGAGGCACAGGACAGTCCATAGGGCTGGTTACTGGACATTTAACCTGGGGCACGCCTATTTATCCTTGCTACTATTTGGGCACGCTGACTGGTCCCTGTACCCTCTGTGGAAGTTACGTTGTCAGTAGGAGAAGACAGGTCAGGTTGTCATGATAGACGCCTAAACCATATAGATAGGACACGGAATACATCCCCGGCACGGACTGACCTGATTTGGATACGTTTTGGGTGGCCAGTTCCGTCTATCTTGAAGTTGTCACAACTGATATGAGGGTATAAGAAAGTGAACCCCCCACATAGACAAATTAAAGAGCCATCAACAGTCTTGCACCCTAGGGGCCCAAGGTCCCGTCCTCCTGAGTCTGTCGTAGATACAGCAGTAAAAATCTGCAGGGGACTTGCGACAATAAAGTCCCGGAAGGTTGTAGTGTTCATTGAAGTGTCTACCCCACTGAGAGTTACCTTTATGCAGAAGACTAGGTCTCCTTTGTCTGGGAGATCTCTTTCTCTCCGAATTCAAAGAGACCATGACATGGTGCTTGGGTTCTCTGATACTACCTGTTTTTTATTGTCACTATTCGTTCCTTCACACAGAGGGCCTCGTCCAACTGGAGTTCACCTGTACCCGGAGACCAGGATAGGAGTGGGAAAGAGGTCTTTGTGAAGTTCCACCGGCACATATAAAAAAGTCTGACCACTAGGTCTTCTGTCCGTCCAGTCGTAAACGACTACGTTGCGACGCGCACGAAGTCCCTCTGGGTCAACGTTCGTAGAGTACGTAACTTTTAACACTGGTCCAAGACCAAAATAGTCTCTCTAAGAGCAACAGAGACCTAACGTGTCCAACATGTCGTCCGGCTCTACGGATAGCCACCAGGTAAGACTGTAGAAGTCCAGTCCTCCACGGTAAACTGACCTGCCCCGTTTGAAGTTGTCCTGCCGTACCACGAATACACAGATATTTTCGAAAACGAAAGACCTCAAAGTTCCTTCTATTCAAAACCTAAAGAGATTTACGTCGTTGAACCTCACCTCAGTGCAACCAGAATTCCATAGGAAAGTAATAAGTGGTACAGGGATATTGGTATCTGACGTGTTAACAAGGTCTTTTTCCTTAAAGGAAGTAATGAGTCAAACAACAGTAAACATGAGTAAAGTTCGTATTCTTGTAACAAGAATGTATATTTTATTATCAAGGACTCCACGTACCAAAACCACTTTAGTCAAGACACTTTCTCTTATTGAAACCTAGGTAGGACATAAACCCCTTCTTAAGGTGTAGCGGGGGAAGGAAAGAGGGACAACCACACAACCTGTCAGTAATACGGAACTTTTATTAACGGGTCCGTATATTATGGAGAGACCCTCGAAAAAGGGTCCACTTGAACATACGGTGACACGCCGGAGGGTGACTGCATTTCAGTAGTTGCTGACACGACCTCCTCAATAGGTTGAAGTGGTGCCCTGGTTTAAGGAGGGACAGGTGAAACGAAGTTGTCGTCCTAAAAGATTTACGTTCAATAAATTATATGCATCATCGAAGACAGTACTTATCGTACTTTTGACTACGTTCAGACGTTCGACTGTTTCACTTTGAGGCTCTTGTGGAAAAGTTAGTCTGTGAGTAAGAAGGATATTTGTGAAACCGCTTATAATCGGTTCACCAATACCGACAATGATTTAATTGTCTTTTTTGGAGACTCTAGTCGCGTAAGAGAGTCTTTGACCGGTGTCACTCCTGAACCGTTCGTTCGGTTCGGGAGGTTCTATCAGTAGTCTCTCTATTCTCGTAAAGAAGACTCGTTTATCTTTCACACACGTGACCTTATAATTGTTGGAACAGATTGTAGGACTTCGACGACCAGGTAATACTTCACAAGCTCCTCGGAAAGGTGCACCAACTTAGAGATCGTCCGTGTCATGACCGACACTTCCACGGTCTCCTGCTCTGGTGATGGAACTCCTGGAGGTTGAAATTTTACGTACAGTTCTTTTGGCTTTTCACCTTACAATGGTTCAAGAAGTCGTGGGTCTTCGTGACAGTCTTAACAAAAATAGGGTGGGATTTACACTTGTCGCAACGATCAGACGGACGGTTGCGAGGGTAGAGGTGCTACAAGACACTTAAACGCCTACTGGGAAAGGGAACCGATTTAGTACCCCTTTTGTAAAACTGGGTCCACCAACCTAAGGCTTACTGTCCTCAGCTCCAGTGCCCACTGCACTAACTCTACGGTGGACTACGTCACCTTCACATGGAGTAGTCCTTTTTGGACTCGAAACCTTGAAAGTTAGAGTGCCACCCTGGGTCGAGTCTCGGAATGCGTCACCTACTCAGTAGCCGTTTCTGCTGTCCCCGCAAGTCGAAACAACACCTGTCACGTCGTCCCTCCCTGCACAACTAGGTGTAGGACTGTCTGCACAGGCAGAACAAGTGCCACAGACACATGCGCCCGGCACTCTAGTGTGGGTTGAGAAAATACTGGTCGATGAACCACGGGGTATTTTAGGGAGGTTAACGGTTGCTCTCACTGGACAAACTGGGCCTCACAGGCCAATTCCTCCGGGCTCACCAGACGGAGGGCCGCCGGGACCACGTCCAGTATCGAGTCGCTTGGCTAAGGAGACTCACGTGGCAGCGACACCAAGATGTCCGTGGAGCAAAGCAGGATTTGGGGTTATTGTTCAACCACTCTTAAAGACAAAAGTCGTGACTTACAAACCTGTACAAACCCTAGGTCTCGCTGACCTCTCTTCTGTGGACGCAACACCCTCTCTTCTGGTGGACCGTTTCTCACGTGACATACACGTTCTTGGGTGCCGCCCGGTTTGCCGTCGACCTATATTAGTTTGTCCGGTTGGAAGCGGACGCATGGGTGATAAACTGTCGGTTCCACTAGCACCAGGGATTGGGACACCTAAATGCTCACCTCCGGCAGTTCTTGCAGTGGGTTTTGGGACACTGAGAGAAGTGCCATGAAGAGTAATACAACAACATGAACTAGGAACGCAAGACCCGGAACGTGTCTCTACTTTGCCTGGTCATAGAATCCCTCGTACACTATCAAGAGGAACTATTGCTAGGAATACTATTACACACAATGGATCAGTGACAAAAATGTCCTTCGGCAACACCAAGACCGTGGTCCCGGTTACAGAAATAGGTTGACGTACCTTGGCTTCCATCGTCGCTACACGTGACAAATTCGGTAGGTGTTAAATGTTGAGAGATGGCTCCTTCGTAGACGTGAAAGGAGGATCGCTGCGTTTTCCTGAACCCGCTGTAGGTAAGGGAGGCGCACACCGTGTTGTTACTCCCGTCCAGGGGACTTACCATAAATTCATCTTAGTTTCACCTCTTAGACAAGTGGTCTGTGTAGACCGAGAAGTACACGGCTCTTACCGAAAGATAACTGTGTAGAGACCTAGCTTGTAAAGTTCAATGGGGGGGTCTATTCGGAGAGTTCTTTTACCTGAAAAAGGAGTATCTAAAATCAATGTTCGACCCCTCTTCGGTGAACACCAAGAGGCAAAAAAGACCACAGTAAAGATGTGGCAAGTTGTCCGAGGTCTCCGACAGGACAACGAATCGGTACAACGACAGGTGCGAAGAGACATTATAATACAAGAAATCAGATCTCTTCCTCTAGCTTCGTCTCGGTGTTCTCGTCTTCATGTAGTCCGGCTACCACTAGCCTAACCTTTCACGGAAATAATGGGAGGGACACGTTGATCACTAGTTTAGAAACAAGTAGATAAGGGTCTCCTCTGGAGCCCACTGAGATTCACTCCAGTGAGGAGCCTTTGTAGGAAACGTTGGCGGTCGTTCACTCGTGACCCTTCTTGTTAACCCTTTGACCGTACGGATACTTTGACGGTTCCGTTCGAGGGTCCTCGGACACAGATTCTCTGTAGCACGTTTCGGGTTCCGAAGACAGTTGCAGTGGAGATTTTCTGTCGGGGGCCGGTTCGTTCGTCTTTCGGTCCCCAAAGGGTAGTTTTCGTTCCAGAGGGCTTGGGTTTCGTTCCAGAGGTCTCGGGTTTCGTTCCAGAGGTCTCGGGTTTCGTTCCAGAGGTCTCGGGTTTCGTTCCAGTGAGTTCGTGTTTCGTTTAAGAGGGTGTAGGTTCCTTCTTTATATTTGTGGTTGTCGGCTTTATAACTTCTGTTATGTTTACAAAGACTACTCGTAGGAGGGGTCGGTCCAAGCTCTCGGGAATTTCTCTTCTGGTCTTATCAGGACGGGGTTACCACACAAACACAGCGGACCGAGAACCAAAAGGAATGGACACGTCATAGGAGGAAGAAGTAGTATAAAATACCCGACTGAATGCCGGAGCTTTTCAGTTGTCGTACCGACAAACGTAGCAAGACACGCAAGTGCGTCAGTCAGAAGGATCACGTCGGTAGTTTTTAGTATGAGCACAGGCCGATGTCTTGTGCCTCCCGGTTCATGACGTTTTTGCAAAGCACCTAGCCGTTATCGGCGAAGTGACTCTAGTTCGACGTGTTGTAAGCCTTCCTGGGTCTTCTTTACCTGTCTGCGGTGGCCATACAGTACCTCGAGGCTTTGAGCTCTTACATGGTCGGAGAGTGAGTTCTGCTTTAGTGTTATAAGTTTTCTTTCTTCTCCTAGTTCTCTTCTCGAAAGGACAAGGACTCAATGTAGGAGTGAGTGAAGTAGAAAGACCGAGAGAACGACTCGGATCAGCGGTAGGACGCGGGGTGACTGTCGAAAATGATATTAGTCAAATAAGCCCTGGCCTCTATATGTGAGCCCAGAGGTCTGCAGAGACCCATGTGCCCTGTGGGCCCAGGAGGGCACCGCTGCCCCCTGGGGAGGGGGAGGGTGCTGGGAGCCCTCCAGGGCAACGTCTGGGGGAAGAGCCCTGCTGGGAGCTGGGCAGCAGGTCTGTCCAGGCAGCACGGATGGTGCTCAGGCAGCCTGGGGGAGCCTGGCGCTGCCGTCTGTGGGCTGGGCGGCCTTGGCCTTGGCCTCCCNGGGCTCAATGCCTCATGGCATGCATCCAGCAGATGGACCGGGCACATCCAAGTGAGGGCCACCCTGAGCCAGGCCCAGGAGCGGCCTTCACTCCTGGGTACATGGTGGTCCCTCCCTGGGCCTCAGTCTCTACTGCTGGGAGGGGATGCGCTGGAAGTTGGTGCACCTTTCCGAGGAGCTTGTGAAGTATTACTTGGTCGTCGAAGTCCTACAATCTGTTCCAACAATTATAAGGTCACGTGTGTGAAAGATAAACGAGTCTTCTTTACGAGAATAGAGAGACTACTGACAGAACCTCCCGAACCGAAGGAACGGTTCAGGAGTGACACCGGTCAAAGACTCTCTTACGCGACTAGAGTCTCCAAAAAAGACAATTAAATCATTGTCGGTATTGGTGAACCGATTATAAGCGGTTTCACAAATATCCTTCTTACTCACAGACTAACTTTTCCACAAGAGCNCCCGCGCCCCGCCGGCCCCGCGCCCCGCCGGCCCCGCGCCCCGCCGGCCCCGCGCCCCGCCGGCCCCGCGCCCCGCCGGCCCCGCGCCCCGCCCCAGTGCCGCCCGCACCAAGCCCCCGGTGACACCGGACCCCAGTCGAACCAGTCACCCCAAGGACGCCGGGTCCTTCAGTCAGCAAAGTAGCGGGTACAAACCCAGACTGAAGACTTAAGTTCAATGTGAAAGTGAATGTCTCAGAATCGCAAAGGCATTTTTAGGAGCGTCAATAACTAAACATTAAGCAAACAATGCCAGTGTCTTACAAGGCACGCTAGGAAATGGAAAGACTTGCTCAACTCGAACACATTCAGATGGCACACCAGACAGAACTCAGGTAACACGCAAGGTACAGTGCACTTTTCTTACACATAAGACGACAACAACCCCCATGACAGGAGACAAACCCTCAGTTCAGTTCTCCCACCACGACAAGGAATCTAGATATAGAAAAGACGTCAAAAAGGATCAAATTCGTTAACGATCTCTTATACCATTATAGGATGACGTTGACACTTTAACACATAAAGAGAGAAATTAAGACAATTGAATAAAAAGGACATAAAACCTCGAGATAAATAATCCCTCTATATATTAACAGCAATACAGAAGGACGACTTGACAGGGATAATAGTAATACTTTACAGAAATAGAGACCAGTCTTAGAAACAAAACTTTAGGGGAAATGGACTATACTTTTATAGATGTAATAAGTAGTTAATATAGAGTTTTCTCGTCCCGTCTCAGCCACCACCACCCCTACTTCAGTTTATTCTATTGGTGTGAACGGAAGAGTACGAATCAAATATCCACCGTATATAAAAAAGTAAATAAATGAAAGTTTAATAAATACAGAAATAAAATATCACAAGAAAATATTCGTTGTAAATTATCTCAAAATGTCAAAATAGGTGAGTCAGCTAGATAAGGTAAATTAACTCAATAAATCTGGTAGTTAATACTTATAAATAACCTTCCTGACTACGACTTTGAGGTTATAAACCAGTGGACTACCTTTCTCGGTCGAGTAACCATTTCTTAGCTTACGACCCTTTCGGACCTTCGCTTACCTTTTCCCTCGCGTCTCCTACTCTACCAATCTATCATAGTCGCTGAGTTACCTATACTCAAACTCGTTCGAGACTCTCTGTCGCTTACCGTCTCTTTGGACCGTTCCAAGTCAGATATCCCACCGTTTCTTAGTCTGTCGTGAATCACGGACGTGTTGTTGTTCACCGGTAGTTCTAAATTATATTCATACGAGTCGTAGAGTACATTAATGACTATACAAACCTAATCTAGACAGTGGATTAATAAACAAAAGAATAAAAGAGACTAATAGGTAACAATACTGACTAACAAAAGGAAAAACAAGGGGTAATTAAGTAAATTGTAACCAGTAAAATCTGTCGAGAGTTCGTGGATGATATATGGTCCGTAAAAAAGATCCGTAATCGGGATCCGGATCAAGGGTACCTCGAAGGTAATATTACCCCTATTTTCTGTTAGTTTTTATTAGGTTCGTATTGTATGGTACACCCTAAAATGACACTATTCACTACACTTCTGTTTATTCCGTCCATGTCTCTACCCTTACTGTCACTCTACCTCTTAGTTCCCTCCGGAGAAGCTCCTCCACGGGAGACTCGGTTGTCAAGTCGTACTTTACTCCCTCGTACGGAGTGTTGCTCGATCCCTTCCCGTACTGATCCTGTCCCTCGACATTCGTGTCTACGTCCCTCCGTCCTTCCTCTCTCCTCCAATCATCACCCCGAACTCCTTCGTCTCTCCTCTCCTTCACCATCTTCCACAGTAACCTCTCTGCCGGTCACTGGTCTCGTTCGACCCGGAGGCTCTGGTACCGGTACATAAACCTAAAATAGAGTTCACCCAACCCCTCACAAACTCCCAAAACTCGTCCCTTCCCGGACTAGACTAAAGGTCCAACCTTCGTAGCAGGACGACACTCCCTCTATCTAACATCCACCTGTCCTAACTTTCCTGCCCCCGGAGAATCCACCCCAGGTCCTTTTGGTTTCCGTGTCCGGACGGACGACGTTCTTGTGACCCATACACTCACTCGACCAGGACTGAGTCAAACCCCAATCACCGGTACCTCCACCACTCGACACCCCTTAAGTCTCTTCTACGTGCACGACTACGCACCCGACAGTCTCCTGGCTGACGCACTAAAAGTCCCGGGACACGTTTTGGTTTTACATCCGTGGAACAAGTTTCTACCAGTGCTCACAGCTCTACTGGTGTCGTCTCGAAATTTCGCTCGTGCCCCAGGAAGATTCACACTCCGGGACACGTTGACAGGTCCGGTGTGGGTCCTGTCTCCGTGGGTCCGAACCCCGGGAATGTCGTACCGGGGACCAGGGTGAACAAGTTTCGACGAGGATCGTGGGTTTTGGTCGAGACCTGGGTCCGGGACGTCCTCGTGTCCAGTTCCCAAAGGTCTTTCGGGACGATGAACGTTCCCACTCGCCCTACCCTCCCCTTTACAGTGTAGTGGAAGAAAAACCAGAGTTTCTGTGAAAGGGAGGGCCGGTGAATGTTGGAGATAGGACCTCTCCCACGTCCCGTTCGATTTGAAGTCCAGTTTTACTGGAGACACTTACGCGTAAAGGTGCTAACCCTGGGGAAAGAGGTGGTGGTGGGGGGTGCGGGGGTGGGCGGTCTCAAAGTTTCCCTGGCGACGGGGTCCCGAGGAGACGGAGGGTCCCGTGACGTCAGTGGAGAGTCTCCCAAGGGTACCTCTCCCTGAGGGAGTAGGTTGAGGGGGAGGGTGCGGGTGTGAGTCGGGGACGGCGGGGACCGAGGACAGACTGGCCCATCCGCCCCCGAGTGTGGTTTCGACGGTCGGACCCCTCCCATTGGGAGGCCCGCCCCGCCAACACAGATTTCGTTCATCACCCGCCCCTGAAGGGGCAGGGCGGGGGTCGGGGCAGGGCCTCCGAGCTGTGGGGCGGGGGTGCGCCTTCCAGCGCCTCGGGCGTGGTACCGGAGGTGGTGCGGCGAAGCGCTGACGGTCCATGGCCTCCGGCGGGAGCCGGGGCGTAGGGGTCCCACCGGGGCGCTGTGCCCCCGACCATCCTGATCTCGAAGGACCCCACGCCACCACCGTCCCGGGGGGGGGCTGTCAGGGCGTCCGCAGGGCCCGGGTGCCTTCCGCGGTCTCCTATGAGGGCACGCGGGGTGGTGGCTCTCTAGACACCGTCCTCCGGGCCGGGGAGCCTCTGGGGTCTAGGAGAATTTGTCACATCGGGTCGTTGGGGCGTCAGGGTCCCTCCCCTCCGGCCCGCGACTTTCCACAGATCCCGGGCGACGCCTCCCCTCGGCTCCTCCTCCTCGCTCCCCTGGACGGGCGTGACAGTGAACCTCCCCGACGGCCGACACGAGGCCCTCATTCCCCTCGCCGGACACGGGGACCGTCCTACGGACCCGGCGGTTACGTCACGTCTCAAAACTCTAGACCTCCACAAGGGATTACAGACTGACTTTTCACCTTACTCTCCCTAGCGAAACCACCAACCGTGGGACGTCCGATCCCTCTTCCTGGTCGGGGACCAAAACCTGAGGTTGAGATCGGGGAGGAAACGACCCCGTGTGGGGGGACGTCGGACTACTCACGGAGGGGGAACGACTCACACCCTCGGGACCCCGTGTGCAGGGTCAGTGGGTCCATAGGAGGTCTCGGGGTAAAGTGTCTCCCCGGTTTCCAGTCTCCCTCCCTCCTCGAACGGACTCCCGTCAACCGACGAGTCTTCAGGGACCGTCAATGAATCCTTACCGGGGTGGGTCCTAAGTCGAGAGAAACTTGACGTGGTAGACACTTTAGACCCTCAGGCGTGGACGGGGTGTTCCTACCCCGAAGAGGTCCGGATATGGACGTCTCACGTCCGTAGTCGTGGAAGCCCCAAACCCCCACCTCGGAGTACACACGAGGAACCCTTCCGATGTTCCTTATTCTGGCGAAGAACTACACATGTCCGCACCTTCCTACGGGCCGACGGCGAGAGTTGGGGTTCGTTGCTCCGGACGTCTGACAAACTACGGTGGGACTGGGTCCATACGGACGTCTCCCTTCCCCGTCAAGACAGACATTTCTAGGTTCTCCTCCAAAGAATTTGACCACTTACTAAAAATACAAGTACTCTATATACAAACCACACAGAATCTCGGCGTAAATAAAAGTGGTGCTCCTGTACTACGGAGGTGTGCCCGTGTCACTAGAGATCGAAGGTAGACGTATCGAACGAATTCCAATGTCGGCTTGACGGCAGGTACAGCTTGACAGGTTCATCTCGACCAGTCACCACTGGCGTATGTCCGTACCGTGACCTTCGAAAGTTTCGACAATGTCGTAAGAAAGACAAAATACAAAACCCGAACCCGGTGGACTGTACACCCTAGGATCGAGGGGGTCGTCCCTACCTTAACCTTTACGTGGGGGACGCAACCTTCGCGTGTCTTAGAGTTGGGGCACTTGACGGTCCTTGTAGGGTGTCTCAAAATTTTTGATCCAATCACGGATCAAAAAGGGCCACCAGACCACCGATGTCGATGTATGAGGGTTACGACCCGCCCCAAGGGAGGGACCAGTCTCTAGGACGGACGACGGTGACTCGAGGTCACGACGGCATTCTTTCTAGCCCCTAGAACTCACGGTGTCGATTCTGGGTCACGTCGGTTTAGTCATTCCTCCGCAATTTTGTCTCTGACCTCTGTTTAACAGTCCTCGCTACTACTCTACTTTAATCCTACTTTCACTTTCGGCGAGTCAGCACAGGTTGAGAGAAACTCTGGGGTTAGTTAACTCAGGTTAAGAAACCTGATATATCAGGTACCTTAAGAGGTCCGGTGTTATGACCTCACTCATCGGAAAGGAAAGAGGTCCCCTAGAAGGATTGGGTCCCTAGTTTGGGTCCAGAGAGTCTAACGTCCGCCTAAGAAATGGTCGACTCGGTGTGTTCCCTACGGGTGCTTATGACCTCACCCATTGGATAGGGAAGAGGTCACCTAGAAGGACTGGGTCCTTAGTTTGGTCCCAGAGGACGTAACGTCGGCTCTGTGGTCCCTTTAATCCTGTGCAAACTAGAAAATCGAACATGTGGAGAAGGAGAAAAGAGAAAATTATACAAAAATTTAAATCAAAACCGACGTGACCCAGAAGTGACGACGAGTCTGAAAGGAGATCAACTCCGATCGCCCCCGAAGAGCAACGTCACCGAGGAAAACACCGTCTTACACCGGAGACCTCGTATCTCGTGTCCGAGTCATTAGCACCGTGTACCCGAATCGACGAGGTGCCGGAAACCTGGCACCTGGCCCCCAGCTTGGGCACGGGGGACGTAGCCGTCCTCCTAAGAGTGGGGACTCGGTGGACCCTTCGGGAAGGATTGAAAGACATAACCTACAAATGATACCAAGAAAAAAATTTTCTTATTTATCTTCATGGGTTTACAGGTCACGGGAGAACTCCGACTCCTCCGACTGTGACACCCGTCCAGTGGACAGTCCTTCCTAAAAGGAAATCTACGCAGTAAAACCCTGTGTCTCCGGAGTGACCGGGAGCTTTTACACGAATCTCAATGTACATAATTCAGAGAAGTAGACTCTACGTGGGTCAATGTAAAAGAAACTCGACTCCAGGTCTTTTATGAGTCACAAGATCTTTCTTTCTTTCTTTTTTCCAAAGCTATGTACGGAAGTAAATGTACTTGACTTTCGAGGGAACCCTGTCGAAACAAAGTGGAAAATTTAAAGTCATGCATTTTACCTGGTTGCTGGTCCCGGAACCACCGGAACTCCCGACGGACAGTTTTGAGTTTCGTCGTCTAGGCTGGAAGCCACTCACTACGAAGGGGACCCAACTCCCGGCACAAAGTACTCAGGTCGGGGAATGACCAAGAGACTCATGTCTGGAGTCGACCCGGCGTCTCCCGTCCGGACACCATAACTGGTCCAATCCTCCTTCCCCGCTAGTGTCAGTGGTGACACGAACCTTATTGTCGACGAGGGTATTTCTACGGTCAAAGATATCTTCCACAGAAAGTTTACAAAGGGAATTAACATGTCATTAAGACGTTCCTTCTGAGACTAGGGTAAAGAGTCCACTCCTTTGACTCTAAGTCCGTCTCATTCTTTATGTAGGTTTAGATGGGTTGACCATCGACCCCTAGACCCTAGTCTGTGCCGACAGAGTTAGGTTTCGGACCTTGGGGGACTTTGTGTTCTTCACCGGTGACGTCGGAGAGACGTATGATCACTCCGGAGGGAGATCACTGCGGGACGGGATCTCTCCGACCCCGTTCCCTCTGACTGGACCCCTGTCCCCGAACCAGTGTCCGTTCGGTACACGTACCGTTCGTACCCCCAGTCGGGTCACGTAAGGTCTTGGGGTCGTCCCATCGGGGTCGGACCCATTCCAAGACCCGACCCCCTTCCCGACTCCTCCCCTCCCGTCGTCCTGAGGGGGAAACTGGGGGCGGTGGGAGGCGGTACCGGTCCAGGGCGACTCCCGTTCCCCGTGTCTTGTCCCCTACTTCCTTCGACAGTCCCCTCGATCGGAGACCCGCACCCGAGTCCGAGAGACTCGTCTGGGACCAGGGTCCAGTCTGCGCCCCCGGTCCACACCGGGGTCGTGAGCCCAACCCAGGATCCAGGGCCTGGGCCCGATCCCCGACCTCAAACTTTATGGTCACCTGTAGGAAGGCGACAGTCCCACCCCCGACCGTTCGGGTCGACCCTGGGCCCCCGGACGCGTGGACGGTCGTTCCGACGACGCTCCCGGCGTTCCGTGACGGTGGGGGGGTGGCCAGAAAGAGTTGGAGGTTCAAGAGTCGCGTCCTTCCGTCGTTCTGTCCCAGCACCGAAGACACGAGACCCCCGATCGAGGGGCTGTCGTAGATGACCCCCCAGGGATCCTCCGAGACACGACCACCGCCCCTATCATCGTCGACTACTTCCTTCGCCGCCCCGAAGACTTCGCGGGGCTCCGTCGGGGACTGGTCGAGTGGACCACCCCCCGCCCGTGTTCACTGGGTGTGTGAACACGAGGGACCTCACGGGACCGACCTTTTCACAAGTCCCCCCGCCCACGTCCTACACAATCCTAACGACGTGGAGGTACACGTACCACTCCTAGGCTCGAAACGTGACAACCACCCCTGTATCGGATTCCGGTGGACTGAACGGGGAGGACCCTGCACCCCACAAATAAAGTGGACGCCCCGGACGGACCCGACCCGTCCTGGCAGACTTAGTGGTCGAGAAAAGGGGGAAAAGCGGTCGGTACCCGGTGCGGTAGCGGTTACCGGAGCACGACTAACCGTGGCCTTCGAGGCACTCCGACCTGTTCCTCGACCTACGCCGGCACTTCTGCTACCACCTCTAAAGGTTTTGGGTCGGGGACTGGGCGGCCCTCGTCGACGTACACAGACGTCATCTCTGGAAACGGTTCCCCACTCCCCGGAGGGACCCGGTCCCCGACCGTGAGGCCCCGGTGACAGCGACCGGCCACGGTGTCCGACGGGGTCGCGACACGTCTTCCCCGACTCCCCGCTACGGGTGGGACGGAGGGTACGAACAGACTAACTCTTGGCGTGGAACAGACGGCGACATAGGAGTCGACTGACTCCTGTGTCCACCAAGTCTAAGCATCAGACTGTAAGTTTCGTCGAATAAACCAAAGTAACTTATCCAACCAATAATAAAAGCAATGTTTTTATTAACGGTGTCAGGTACCCCAGTGTTTCTCAGTCTGTGCTGAATCGTTGACCTACTGTTGTAGTCTTTATTATCCTAGTGTCATTTCTTTATCTATTTTCTTTCTCCTTCTGGGAACGGGAATCTGAGGACCAGGATTGTGTGGTCCACTCGCAGACGGGTAACGGGGGACGGGGGCCCCAAGGGTGGACAGGGGGACATACAGGACACGGGGGTCCTGTCGGGCACACAGACGAGCACGGCCCCTCCACGGACGTCTGGACCCCCTGACCTCGACTGTCGTATCCGCAAGACTTCGTCACTGCAGGGCCAGAAGGACCACAACGACGAGAAGTCAACGATTCAGCACAGACTGAGAGACACTGGGGTGCCTGACGTCGTGTGGTCCGAGGGGACAGGAAGTGACAGAGGGACCTCTTAGTCACACTTACAGTCGCGTCCCGACCTTAAGGTGGAGAGTCTGACCCATGTACCGGAGTCCACTTAACCGTTGAACACTTTGGTCAAAAAAAAAAAACGAACTTAATCTTTCATTTTCGAGGGTCACCGAAAACGTAAAAGACTCGGTGTTCGACTGCGTCTTCGCACGGACACATAAAATTCGTCGAGTCACACTCGACATTGCGACCGTCCTCCCTTCGGGGAAGGCGAACGGTACCCACTTGACTAAAGTCCCGACGACTCTGTGGAGAGAACCGAAGGTCCTTGAAGGGTTTTCGGACACTCGACACCCTCGTCTAAGAGGTCCTCGTAGGCTGTCTGTACGACCGAGACTTCAAAAGGGTGCTACGGATGAAAATGGACCCGATGGTCCTCGTCTACGCTCTAAGACACCGAGCTCAAATAGGGAAGACCTGCGGGCTACAGGGGGACTCGTCCAGCCACGGGCGCTCCTCAGTGTAGTAAGGACAGAGTCGGAGAGAGGAGACGGGACTTTGAGTGCTCTGACGGCAACGATAAAGGACAAAGAGGCTTCACTTTTCCACCCTCAAGGGACCACCAGGTCCCCAGTCCGGAGACACGGACCCAACCTGGGGACCAGTCCCTTGATGCCAAAGCGGTGTTCAGAGCCGGTCTTTTGTTTTTTCACTTTTCCGAAGCGCAGGAGTAAACTAGAAATAGGGTGGGACCCTTACTTCATTATGGTAGTACATAGTCAGTCGTGTTTCATCAAAAACGACGTCATTGTTTGTAGGAGATCGACGAAACGAGGTGAAGAATAATGCTCTTTCCGCCCGAAGAGGGAGGACTATGTACAGGCAGTCTCCGCCCGTCTCCGAGACCCGGGTACGGTAACAGAGGGAGACCCTAGGGTCGACCACTTCGGTGATGAGAGACCTGTGTGGTCGACGATTCTCCTTTCTCTCGAGAGGACCCCCTGAACGTTACTGTAGTCACGAGTCTCACTTCACGAGACTCAACGACCGGTCTAGGTTAGTGGGGGCGTCCTCCGGTCCTTCGTGTCACGGTGGTGCCCGACCTTCCTCTCCCTCCGCACCCGATGGACACTCGTCCGGCTCGTGTCCGACCTTCCTCTCCCTCCGCACCCGATGGACACTCGTCCGGCTCCCTGCAGGTGTGCCCGTGCGGAGGTGACGCAGACGTAGTGTCCTAACAACACTTCCCGTTCACCTAATTCTCTGACTTCCCGACACAATCCCAAGAGGTCTTTTGTCTTGGTTGTCCTACACACAAACGACAATAAACCGGTGACTCAAAACACAGGCTGGGGTTCCTGAATCGGGCGGTCCGAGGAGACAGGTACCTTAAGAGGTCCTTTCTTATGATCTCACCCACCGGTAAAGGAGGAGGTCCTCTAGAAGGGCTGGGTCCCTAGGTTGGGTTCAGAGGATGTAACCGTCCGGCTAAGAAATGGTGACTCGGTGCTCCCTTTGGGTCCTATACATATCGATATCGATACAATAAATGTGTGTGTCTCGCCCTCTCTCTCCCGCCTCCTCCCTCCCTCCACATAAATAAAATGCCTTAACCGAGGCCACTGACACCCCTGACCGTTCAGACTTTGGTAAGGTCAGAGACGGAAGTAGAGGTGGACTGACAGACAGGAGACACACACAGAGGCACACAGAAGACGTAGGTTTTGGAGGGAGAGGAAAGAGAATATTCCTGCGGTCAGTAATCCAAATCCCGGGTAGGAGTAGACCCTACTGGAGTAGAATTGAACTAGGCTATTACTCGACGTTTCTAAGTTTAAGGTGCATCCCGTATACAGGTCTGTGTTGGGACGTGGGTGGCACAGCGCCCACCTTACCAAGGGTAGGTAAAAATTGTTTACTATTAAAAACAAACAAAGGTCGATGCACTTTCCGTAGATAAGAAAGCCTGACTACCTTTGGTTGGAGATGCTAGCCCGTCTTTTCGAGCGGTTTCTCCATCCGTCCGGGAAGGGCTCCACGCCCTCGAGACCCCCTCACCACAGCCCCGCGTCTCGTCCGGTCCGAGCCGGCGGGTGAGAGGTGGGGTAAAGGACGACCCTCCCGAACATAATTGTCCCTCCCACCGAGGGAGACCGGTGGACACGGGGGGCCCAGACGTCTCGATGGAACGTGTGCACCCCTTCCGGGCACTCCGAGGTAGACGGGGAGGGCGAGACCCGACGTACCGCACCGCCGAGACACGTGGGGGCCAAGGTACAGAGGTCCCGGGGGGGACACACAAGACCTGGGTCTGACACATCCACGCTTCGCCCACAGTCGCAACGAAGGGGACGGACCTTGGCGTCCAAAGATTCGTAACGACTATCGTGGTTCGGAGGCTCTCCCCTGGGAATCCACGACTCACTCCGAACAGCGGTTTTTAGGTGACTTGAGAGTTCAATCTTTCCTTTCTTTCCCTTAAAATGAGCTCGGTTTGACTCCTAACATTTGACCCTTCGTCTGTCAAGACTCGTGACAAGGCGGACAATCTTGGACTTCCATGTCAGCGGATGAACACACTCTGTTTCCTGGCTTGTAGTTTTACTGTAGGACTATAAAAGGGATTTCCGGTGGTTCCTGTGTGTCAGACCTATTCGCACTTGTTTCACTCGTCGCTCAGTGGTACGGGGCGACGTCTCGACGCTTTCCCGTCACAAGAGACTTCCTGTCCGACGATCGCAGCCTTCTCTCCTCTCTGAGGTAGAGATCCCGGCTCGTCCGCGAGGGAAGAAACTCCTCGAGACCAGTCACACACTACGTCCGTACACGACGTGTCCCTCGGTCCCTCCTCGGGGCTTGTTCGTGTCTCTCCTAGAGTACGAATTAAAAGGAACAGTACGGAATTTTATGTTTAAAATAGAGTAGTCCGACGAAGCCCACCCGGGACTGGACCGTGACCCCGGACGACCGGTCCGGAAGAGAACACATGGTGCTGGTGGTCTCCCTCGGCGTCGGTTCCCGTGTCTCGACCCACCCGACGATTCACGAAGGGCGTCCGGACCGGGGAGGGAGACACGACCCCGAGTAACCGACCGGCGATGGGACCTGAGTGGGACCTGTCGGACCGAACGTCCGGGGTCCCGGAGCCGAAGAGACTGAGTCTCCCGGGAGGAGGTCGCGTAGGGGAGGGTCGTCATCTCTGACTCCGGGTCCCTCCCTGGGGGTACATGGCCCTCACTTCCGGCGAGGACCCGGACCGAGTCCCACCGGGAGTGAACCTACACGGGCCAGGTAGACAACCTACGTACGGTACTCCGTAACTCGGGAAGTAGTGAGTCTCCTCCCGTCGGCCCGAGACCCTCCGGTTCCGGTTCCGGCGGGTCGGGTGTCTGCCGTCGCGGTCCGAGGGGGTCCGACGGACTCGTGGTAGGCACGACGGACCTGTCTGGACGACGGGTCGAGGGTCGTCCCGAGAAGGGGGTCTGCAACGGGACCTCCCGAGGGTCGTGGGAGGGGGAGGGGTCCCCCGTCGCCACGGGAGGACCCCGGTGTCCCGTGCACCCAGAGACGTCTGGAGACCCGAGTGTATATCTCCGCCCTGAACTGTCCTCCACTGTCCCAGACACTACGTCAGGGCTCAGTCCCGAAACTCCCCCCTGTGTCCCCTGAAGTACCATGAGAACCGAGACACGACCCCCTGGTCCACAGTGGAGGGTCCCCCGGTCGACGTCCTTCCAGGGGACCTGTGGAACCGTAACCCGGGAGGACGACCCACGGTAGACACACCCGTGGACACGCACCGTCCTACCAAGTACGTCAGTCTCCCACTGACTTTGCTCTCAGTGTTGACGGTCCTCGTCCTTCCCCACTATACCCCCGGAAGAGAGAAGAAAGTGTGAACAAGAGGACTCCCGAAGGAACTACCAAGTCGACATTTCATAGACGGACGTCAAGATCTCCGGGTCCAAGTTAGGGACCCAGCCCATCTAGGGGACCTATCCATTTACTGTTGGGTGAGGTCGTAAGAATAGAGTTCTTAGGGTTCCTGTCTCCTCCGACCGTCCGATGTCAGGTACCCAAGAGTTCTCGGCCTGTAAGAGTGGGGTCGTGGTCGGGTGTGCCAATGACCCGTTCCGGTACCAAGATTTTTTCATGCTCACCGTCAACCCACTATTACTCTTCACGATGCGTCCTGCACGTGAAGTGGGTCTTGGTCGACTGCTCTTGGATCGGTGTGGGCACTTAAGGGTGGTCCCTTCAATCTTTTGTGTCTTGACTCGTAAACTAGGACTGTCAAACCCACCAGAACCCACTCAGTCTATCTGATAACAGATTAACCGTCCTTCTGGTGGGACTGGGGTCCCTGCTTCCCTCCCTTCCGGAGATGCACATGTGCACGGGTATCGACGGTTCCACGCCTCACGGTGCCGGTACGTCGCGTCGACTCACTCGTGGTAGTCCCGCGGTTCGCTCGCTAGTTGTGAACCCAGTTTCGTCAGTGGTGGACGCCAAACAAGGGGAAACGACCGTGACATAAAACTGCCGTCTACGGTAACACATGGACGGGGAGAGTGTATTTAGTGACGTCCGGAGTATCTTCTTATGTAAAATTAAGACTACTTCGAATCGTACTGTAATTGTATTTCCTTTCACGAAACCCAACTTTTATGTCCTCGACAATTGGTTAAAAGAATTTGTTACACAAGATTTGTTGGGAGGTCCGGTAGTTACTTGTTTCGGGTTTAGGACCTCTCTCTATATATATATACCAATGTGAGTGACGTATCTTGTAAATGATGGAAAGTCACACTTGAACTGTCGTACGTGTGTGTGTGTGTGTGTGTGTGTGTGTGTGTGTGTGGGGAAGAACAAATTGTTTTCAGTACAGAGCACCGGTCTTTATGTAATGTAGGTATTGAACGTCACCGGAATTCTCGTCTACCCTTCGAAGTCTAACGACGTGAGACCAGGTGTAGGGAGGTAAAGGTCCGTGTTCCCGGTGAGGACCCTGGGGAGTGCTCCGGGGAGGTCGGGACGGGTCGACCTCACGCACACCACCTTCATTCCTCCGCCCCTCCGAGACGTCGGGGTAGTCGTTTCCCTTCCCGGTCGTGCCGGCTCCCTGGACCCGAGACGGGAGTTGGTCGGGACCGGAGGGTCGGAGTCCCCCTCTCCCTGGCCCTGTCGTCCTCGCAAGTGGACGACGAAGACTGTTCGACTCTACTCCGACCCCCAGGAAAGTCGAGGGAGGGGGTTTAGATCCAGAGATTGGGAGATTTGACGTCAGCCACGGTTTCTGTCGTTGAAGCTTCTTTCAACCAGCGGGAGGAGAGAGGCGTCTCCGGTGTTACTGGAACTGGGAGGAAAGTTCAGGGTGCGCACCTCCGGGGGTGACGTCTGCGTAGGTCTGCGCCCCACGTGACACTTGTTATGCCCACCCTTTGTATGACTCGGCGCTTTGCGAGGAGCTGGGGTCTTTGACTCGGAAACCTCTTTGGACGGACACCCGGAGCTGTGACGGTACCTAGTGTGTTGCTCCATTTGGTAAAAGAAGGGTAACTACAAAGACCAGAAGTCGGGGTCCATCGCCGCCGAGAAGAAGAGACCGACGGGCATGTGGTACAACTACTTCTTGGACCCGAGTAGAAGGCGGGACCCAAACTTCGTGTCCGTCGTTTTTCGTCTAGAATGGGCCACTGTGTCTATTCAGTACCGAAGGCGGAGAAGACTCCCGAGGAGTATGTGCCCGACGAAGTAAAGGAGTATCCGTCTGTCTTAGTGACGGACTTTATTCAACTAGTTATACGTATAGTAGTGGTCGTTCTTTCTACTCTCCTTCTCCTGGGGCTCTTGGGCCAATAACTTTTTAAGGCACAAGAGTTTTCGACTCTGTGTCATCCTTTTATACCAGACCCACCGTACCTAGTACAGTGACATCAAGGTGAGTACGACGGGCTTGTGGTTCATGGGCTTACGGTACTTCTGTTTCTTTATGTGCCTGTGGTGGTTACGGTACACCGTCTACGGTCCTTCCCGTTAGACCTATCGGGAGACTCGGTCTGCGTGTAGCATTTTCTGGGACCTTATGGCCTCGCAGAAGTCCTAGCAGTCTTTGTGGTCCTTTGGGTCTTAGTGGGAGTACCACATTAGGTGAACTCGGTGACGCACTTTCCCTTACTTTAGGAGCCCTAAACTGTCCATTCGGGCTTGATGTGGCTACCGGTTCTTCACGAAGGACTTTTTCTCGTGCTAGGTGTTCCATTTCTACGTAAAATCTCGTTTCAACTCGTTTAATATATGTGAAACGTGCATCCGTCAGGAAAGAACACACTAATGTATTTGGAGCAGTTGTCACATCCGTTCCTTCTTTNAGAAAAATTCCTAGGGGTCTGGGACCCGGACTGGAGCCGGGACCCACCCCTCACCCCCGGCGTCACACCCAGTCCGGGACCTGGAGTCTGAGAGGACCGTCCTGACTGGGACGTACCTCCCCCGCGGACCCGTAGGTACGGGAGGTTCCCCCTCCGACCCCTCCGGACCGGTTCCGGCCCAGTAAACATAAGTAAGGTAAATGAAGGACGGGGTCTGAGACCTAAAGGACCCGGACCCACGAACTCCGGACCGAAGAAGGGTCCCGTTCTCGGGTTAGGGAGACTCGGAGTCAAAGGAGTAGACTTTTTGGACGACAACGGTGACGGCACTCCGGGGACCGGGGTTTCCTCGTGGGAACCTGCGACCAGACTGAGACATTGTGCTCCGTCGGGAACTACCGACCCGAGTAGACCGTCCGCGACCCGGGGCTGCGGACACGTACCGGGGACGTCACCGAGGACCGCCGGAGGTCGGGCCGACGTACCGGGTCCCCGTCTACCGCCCCGGACGTCGAGGGGAAGGGCAGGAGGTCACAGACGGGGCCCGGGAACCGACGGCCGTGACTCGAGTCAAGAAGTCCGAGGTCAGTCACAGGGTCCGAAATGGAGTAGGGTCCCTGGGGTGACTCTCAGGACGGGTCCGTAGAGACAGAAGTTTTCCGAAGTTCACCTCGGTCGTCGAGGGTCGTACTGGTGTCGTACTGTCCCCGTGAGAACCCCCATACCTTTGGGTCTCCTTCGTAGGATGGGTTAACTCGAACTCCCCCTTCGTCAATCTCTTCCGAAGGACCACCTCCGTCGGATACTCTACTTACAGCTTCCCACTCATCCTCAAACATCTGTTTCCTGTCCCTCCACATCCTAGTGACATTTGTCTTCGAACGTCACCGGACACTACCTCTCCTCGACCCTCCCAACTTAGGAGTCTGTATCCACGGTCCATCTGCACCCGGCACCTCCTCCGTCCTCCACAGGTTCGTCTCTTCGTTCACAGACGGCGTCGGGACATCCGACCGCAAGCACCACCCCGGGTTTCGTCTCGTCGGCGTCGGCAGGTCCACAGCGGGGACGGGGAATAGGGCACCCGACACGGTCCCGGACACCTCCAGACCGGGGCCCGTGTCGACAGGCAGTCCGAAATGACCCTGCGGGACGGACAACCCGTGTCAGCCGGAGACGTCGACAAACCTACCTGAAGGAGTAAAAGAGGTGTGGTGTGGAGTCCTTCCGCTCCGAACCCCTCGGTTCACCGGGGGAGACCCACCGAGACCAAAAGGACAGAGGAACAGGACCCCGATTCTACGGTCGGACGGTATCGAAGTCGGGGGAGCCATTTAAGTCCGTGTGGCGAACGGCTCCGAGTCCCGGCTTCCTTACCTGTCCGCACCTGAACGGTCGGTCTCGTCGGCTCCGTCCCCGACCCTTAACAAAGGACGTGGGTTTCGACGCCCCGAGACGCAACTGTGCCTGTCGTCGACGAATTGGGGGCGGCGGGGGTGGGGCATGGCGGCGGGGGTGGGGCATGGCGGCGGGGTGGCGGGGTGGCGGGCTGGGACTCGACAGTCTACAAAGAGTGAGAGGACAAGAAAGGGGTCCCGAGACTGTACGAACGAACAGTATTAATGACCGTGACCCGGAATATAGACTAACTTTTCCATTCTACCGGCCGACAGAATGGGACGTCTCCACCTCCCGGAACACAGACTCATCCCAGAATGGGAGGTTCCCTTCTCTCCGAGGGGGAGCACGACGACAAGCACGGGACGGCTCGTCCCGGTACAGAAACACGCAAAGTCGCCACAAGAGCACGCCAGTCCGGGAGTGCAAAAGTTTGTCGAAAAGTCCAAACTTGAGGAAGTCCATAAAGGGTGGCAGGACGTGAGTCTTTAGGACATGTGTGCACACGGGAAACACCGCTGTTCCTTCGAGGTCACACTTGACGAGGTTCCGTCGGGGACCTCACTCGACGGTCCGGGCGTGGGGTACCAACTCGGGCTTGCTCGGTACCCTGGGAGTGTCACGAAGTGGGGTCACCCCCGCACCTACACCCCGGCACGAACTGGGGTCGCTGGGATGGTGACCCAGGGTAATATTCCCGAGAAGAATGTCAAACAGTATCTCTTTTGGATCTTCGAGGGATTTACAGGTTTCTCTTTACGAACCTTCCATTCCTGGGACATTCCTATACGTCTTACGTCATTATGTCGTAGAAGCTCTTGCGCCACTGGGGTCGACTTACCCGGTACTCCCTTTCTGTCTCTCCTTCTTTGGCAGGACCTTCCTTATCTACTCTCTCGAGTGTCGGCGAGCTGTTCGCGGAGTACGCTTTTTGCTACGAACGCGCCTTTCCCGACGGGATCGTCGTCGACGGACCCCTTCCTTCCCGACCCCGCCCCACCCAAGGAGAGGAGGGTAGGGCTCTGGGTGGTTCGACACCCGTCCGTCCGGCCCGGGAAACAGCTCCGCAAAAGTCAAGCACAGAGTCGTAGAGTAGAGTGGAGGACGGGCACAATTAGGGCCTTGAAGTAAAAAGGTCCCGCTTATGCTCCGACGCAACTGGTAAATGCTACTGGTACATTCAGGTGCGAACGTGAGCTAAGTCACATAGCGCAGCTAAATGGAAGTCAGAGCTTATCGAGGGACTAGGTCAGGCACAACGGGGTCTGTCTGGGTGTCGGCCTCGACTTCGGGTCGAGAGCACGTCCTGGAGCGTCGCAACTAAGAGAGGTTCCCACCACAACTTTGGGTCCTGCCCTAAACTGAGACGAGTGGACCCCCGCAACCCTCTAACGAAAGGATCCACCGAGCCACCGTTTCTCGGGAGGACGGTTACGTCCTCTACACCCAAGGTAGGGACCCCACCCTTCTAGGGGACCTCCTCCTCTACGGCTGGGTGAGGTCACAAGGACGGATCTTTTAAAGTACCTGTCTCCTCGGACCGTCCGATGTCAGGCTACCCGACGTCTCTCAGTTTGTACTGACTTAAACGTACGTGTGTGTGTGTGTGTGTGGGGGTGTGGGGACCCCGAAGCCTTCTCACGCGCACAGTCTGCCGGTAGAGACTTTGGAGTCCGAAGGCAGATCAGTAACTCTCACGGAAATAAACCACTTTTGAAGCTAGACGGACTTTACAAAAACCGGCACGACGCAGCGAACACCCTAGAGTCAAGAGACCGGTCCCTGACTCGGACCCTGTACCGTCACGTTCGCACTTAGGAGTGGTGATCCGGTAATCCCTTGACGGTCCTCAAAAAAAAAAAAAAAAAAATTAACATCATTTTATATGCGACCCCGAAGGGTCCACCACGATTACTATTTCTTAGGTGGATGGTTACGTCTTCTGCGTCCAAGCTAGAGACCCAGCCCTTCTAGGGGACCTCTTCCGGTACCGTTGGGTGAGGTCATAAGAACGGACCTCTTAGGGTTCCTGTCTCCTCAGACCACCCGACGTTAGGTACCCCAGCGTCTCAGCTTGTGTTGACTCGTGATCTATTTCGCATACATGGCATAAAATGGCACCATTGGTCACATTCACATGCCAGTGACACCGTTGGTCAAACACATATGCCAATGGCACCACTGACGAAATGCCCACGCCAACGGTGCCATTCGTCACCGCTGGTCATGGAAGTGGGACATCACGTCGGAAGCGGTGGCAGGTAAAAACATTGAAAAAATAGAAAGGTTTGACTTTTAGGGGTGGATGAGTTGGGATTGATAAGGGGGAGAGAGGTCCAGGATTCATATACAAACTTTCACTTTCACAATCAGTGAGTAAGTACAGACTCAGAAACGCTGGGGCACCTGACATCGGGTGGTCCGAGGAGACAGGTACCCTAAGAGATCCGTTCTTATGACCTCACCCAACGGTAAGAGAAGAGGCCCCCCAGAAGGACTGGGTCCCTAACTTGGGTTCAGAGGAGACAATCGTCCGTCTGAGAAAACTCGGTTTCTACACACAAATTATCTTTTTTTGCATTGAGTTGAAGACCCGTGGGGTGACACCCGAATTCTTGTCTCAGACCCCGTGTTTGTACGAACACTAAACTGCTAGACTTGGGACCTCTTTTTACGAGAATGTCCTTTGGGATATATTCAAAGTAGGATATATTCCGTGAGGAGCACCATCCCTCACTTCCCACTGCCCTCGAACACCCCACCCCACGTCTGGGTGGCCGACTTCCACCTCAACAATAGTCCGGTCCGCCCCTGTGCTCCACTCTCCACCCGGTCCCGGGCTACGGGTGAGGGGGTCTACGGTCGCGCGACCCGAGAAAGGGTTCAGACAGGTCACAGGGAGCCCGTGGGCCTCACCGGGTCCGGGACCTCGGCTTACCGGGACTCCCCACCCACCTCCCCTGCGACCGCCACCGAAGGCACTCGACTCCCGGACCGGGGCTGCCCGTCTGAGTCCGCCAGGGACGTCGGGGAGTGGGGGGTGGGCGGGAACAGAAGGTCTAGGAGGGGTCGGACGCCCGGTCGCCCCGCTACGACCTGCACCACCTGTCGACGAGGTACGACATGGCCGACGTCTACCTTCCATCGGGACAGACGAAGGACCAAGGAGGGGAGGGCACACTGCTCGTCCTCCACGACACCGACCCTGGGTCCGGCTACCCTCGTGGACTCGCTCAAAGAGGTCCCGGACGAGAGTCGGGGCCCTGTCGCGCCGGGGTCCGGTCCCCGGTCCGGGGGCGACGGCAAAGAGGACCAAGGGTGACGGGGAGTCTCGCGTCCGGAGGTCGAGACTAGGACCGCCCGGGGACGACAAGGGTGTCGGATGGACGGGCCGAACGTTCCGTGTCCACCGTGGACCGGTGGGTAGAGACCCACGGTGGAGTCAAAGAGTTACGGGTCCCTAAAGTCTCTCTTCGCAAAGAGTTGTCACAGTGGGCTACGAACCTGCACCGGCTCTGTCCCAACCAACATGAGGACCCCCGGTGCCTCCCGAAGGCCGACTGGTGACTCCCATGGCCTACCGAGAGGAGAGGGAGGGTCCAAGTCGTCTCGGTTTGGGCACGGGTGATATCCCGGGCCCAGTCACCCTGTCTCACCCCTGTTCCGGTAATGATCTCACAAGACCCTTCCGAAGGATCTCCTCTACTCTACCTTCGGTGTCTTCCCTCACATCCCAGAACGGCTCCCCGGTGTCCTTTCCCGTAGTATCGTCCCTCGCCGGATAGGTCGTGAGGTTCCTGCCGTCGGTCCCCGGACAAGGCCCCCGCTCGCTCGCCGTACCAGGGGCACGAGTCTACCCCGCCTCCTCCGACTACCCGACCGTACCTCCCACTACTTACGACGAAAATAGACGTAGAACCTCCCGGACACCCCGGCCCGACTTGGCCAAGGCAGGTCGTTCGCCCGACTCGGCCCCCTCCGGTCCGACCTCCGGCCCCGTGGGAGCTCCCCCATTGACCCGACGCTGTGGTCTCGGGCCGGTCACCCCGGACACAGAGACGAGTCGGTCTCGGGAGGTCTTGACCCACCCCACCCCTCCCGGGCCCCTTCGACTCAGGGCAACTGGGGTTGGGACACCTGGGAAGCAGACACCTCCGGGTCAAGCCCGGAGTTCGGACCCGGGGGGCTCCCGGGACCAGACCTCCGACCCTCCGGGGTAGCCCCACGGCACCCCGACCCCTTCCTTCTCCTTCCGGTGCGCGAAGGAGTGACGTCTCACCTCGGAGGTCCGACGAAGGTCAACTGCCCGTCTCTGTACCTCCAGGTCCCGTTGGTGTCCCAGCACGGACCCCCAATGTCAGGTGTCTCGCTCCCCCACGGCGAGCGAGCGGGGGCCTTGTCCGGGGACCGACGGTAGGAACCTCACGACCTATCCGGCGAGGGACGACACTACGGGAAAGGGCACCGGGGAGCCGCTCCTCGTCCTCCCCCCTAGCCCATTGAACGTCCTAGGTGCTCCCTGCCCTCCCCTCCACCACACTCTCCCGTCTCGTCTTCCTTGTCAGAGCTCGACCTTTATGTCTGGGTTTCCCCACGAATCAGCGAGTCAGCACGGGCTAAGACGCTGTCGAGAAACGTCGGGGTACCTGACGCCGGGCGGTCCGAGGAGACAAACACCCCAAGAGGTCCGTTCTTGTGACCTCACCCAACGATACGAGAGGAAGTCCCCTAGCAGGGTCGGGTCTTTAGCTTGGGTCCAGAGGACGTAACGCTCGTCTAAGAACTGGTAGACGCGGTGGTCCCTTCGGGGTCTTCCTTCCGGGTTTCCTCCGAGCAATACTTAAGACATCCAAGACTGACCGGGGGACGGGACACAGTCCCCGGAAGGGTCACTCTTGGTGCTCTCCTTCAAAATGTCACCAAACCGAATCAGCGTAGACTGAGAAACGTCGGGGCACCTGACATGGGTGGTCCGAGGGGACAGGTACCCTAAGAGGTCCGTCCTTCTGACCTCACCCAACAGTAAAGTAAGAGGTAATGTCACCAAACCCCAAACAGTCTCCCCAGTCTCTGAAGCGACTTGTGGGAAGGTATCGAAAATAATAAAACTAACCCAAAGATGGAATGGGCACAGACGACGAAAATACTAATTTGTTTCGATTGTATGCATTCGGTCCGGGTGTCCGGATTCGGGCTTCGGTCTACGGTGGACGGTCGAAGCGCTCCGGAGGAGTGCACCTTGGTGGACACCCCCGGTCTCCGAGGACGTGAGTCGCGAGTGCGGTCCGGGCGCCCACAGGGACACAGGGGTCCCCAGAGGCACTCGCTCGCCACCGTCCTGCAGGACAGACACTGGGCCTTCGTGTCGGCTCTGGTGTAGGACGAGAAGTTGCTGCGTGTGAAGGACTACCGCAGGGACCCGCGCCCCCTACGGGTCTGGTGCGTCCTCGACGACTGGTGGGACGCCCTGCAGTCGCTCATGCACCTCCCGGACCCCACCCCCCACCCCCGTCGCGCCGTCTGACGGAGACGGACGACCCTCCGACTCGTACCTCCGGGGTCCACTCGTGTCGGTGTGTCTACGGGCACCTCCCGGAGAGGGTCCCCACGGGGAATCTGCACGTAGGAGGCTTCCGCACGTGGGGTCCACAAGTCAGAGGGGGTCCACACGAAGGGAAACCCGCACGGGAAACTCCCATGTCAACGAAGGGGGGCCCTGTGTCTCGTCAGAGATAGGAGATCCGGAGTTCCAGTTCCAGTTACAGTGCGGGTCCTCTCCGCCCCTCCGGGACCTTGGTCTCCCTGACGGGGAATGACCCAGAGTCGGGAGACGAGAGTCGGACAAAGGAGCCGACCACCCTGTCCGACCAAGTCCCCGTCACTGCACCGCTGTAGGGGGTGTAGTTAGTGTCACCCCGGTCTCTCAGACCCCTCCGTGTCATGTCCGGCGGTCCCTACACCGGTCGGCGGAGGGCTGACCTCCCGATGTCGACCCCTGGTCCTTGGGACCGCCAAACAGGGCCGACGGGTCCCCTCCCACTGTGGGTGCCGGTGAACGGGACGAGGAGGAGAACCCCGAAACCGGTATCGAATTCCGGGGGTCGGGAGTACTGGGTCTAGCCGGTGGAGGACTCCCGGGACCCTTCTACTCCGGACGGGGTCGACAAGTAAGTCAGGTCCCCGCCGTGGTCGAGGTCATGGTCGGAACTGAACGAAAGGGACGTTCCAGCCGAGACGATGAGGGTAAAATATCTACTCGTTTGACTCCAGTCCGTAGTCCTGTGGCCGGGCTCCGGTGTCGCGGTAACTTGACTCAACTCTCGGGACAAGAGAGGGCAGGGACCACCGGACAGGAGGCAGTTTGGTGGACTAGTTTCGGGGATGACACACCCCGTGCCTCGGTCCCTGCGATCCGAATCCTCCTCCGGTGGGAGAATCCCTGGACTCAGTCTACCCTCCGACTACGCAGTAGTGCCCCCGTCCGGTCCGACTCCCGTGGGAGAGCCCGGCCGTCCAGGGGCCCCCTCTTGACGGTCGTGGAGGACCGGGCGCTACACCCCGACGGGGACACGGTCCGGGACCACCTCCGGGTCCTACCCTCGGGACTGGCGCACCACCTCGACGAGGACGGGTAGGCGATGGCCGACCAGGTCTAGCCTCCGTCGTTACGGGTCCACTCGGGGTCGGAACGCGCACAGTACGTTCCCGGGACCCCGGTCCTCGGGGGCGTCAGGCGTCGGGGACCCACGGTCGCTCCACCCCTCCAGGAACGCCAAGTATGGGGGCACTCGAACAGGGACTCCTGACCGGCCGGACGTCACCCCTTCCCCCAGGGGTGGGGAGCAGGCCGCAGTACCCCAGAGTGCACGGGTTACGTAGAAAGTCTCTCTGCAGAAGTTGGTCAATGACTAAGTGCGCCGGAACTTGACGAGTAGGCCGGAGGTGTTCGTGCACCGGGCCACTCAAGGAGTAAGACCGGGTCTCGGGTCGGTTCTTCCTGGGGCTCGTGTCGGGGAGAGTGAGCCCCCAGAGGGGGCCTGAAGGTCCTCGGATCTCCGAGGGTGGACCGAACCGGGTTACACCACGGATAGAGATTCGGACGTTTCTGTGTTCCGGGGCTCCCACGGACCAAGAGGGGAGACTCGTAGACGTTGAGCTGGTTTTCCCGACTCCCGGGACGGAAGTCGTGGCGGGGGGGGTGGGGGGGTCGCGTGACGAACAGGACCGGTGCGACTCGAACAATGAGTACGTCCGGGGACCCGGAAGTGTGTACGGGGGGGAGACGGACCCTGCAGGAAGGAAGAGGACGTGGGTGACTGCGGGTGACTCGAAAGTCCGGAGCCGAGTGTAACAGGACGGTTTGACACGGTCCACGGTCCCCCTCTCCACCCGCCCATCCGGGGTCGGTTCCGACGGTCCGCGAAGGGAGAGGACGTCCCTCATTCACCAAGTAGGGTGTTTACACACGCATTTACGACACCCGCACCCGTGTGACGGGCCCTGTGACACTACCTCCCCGACTCACCTACCGCCGAGTCTCACCCTCCCCCGGGGACCTCCACTGTAAGTCCCCCTGAGGACTCTGGTCGCCCAAATTGGCCGAGTCTCCACTAGACGAGTCTTCCTCCCCACACCGACCTCCCAACCCCCACAGCCCCACCCCCGTGGGGTCCTTCTTTCGAGACCCTTCGGTCGGTGACGGAGGTGGAGGCACGAGGGTGGGGACCGAAGAGAGTCGGGGTGACCGGGGTCACGGGACCCCGACTCTACTCTGGGGGAGGAGCGGGTTCAGAGGACCGGTCGACCTCACGGTTCCCCTTTCCCCTTGGCCCCACGGCCCACCCGCCTTCCCCACAGGACTCCGGGACACTTCGACGACGACGTTCAGGTCTGACGTGTCCCCCGGGAACGACCTGAGCTCTCCAGTCTCCAGGCCGCCTCCCCGGTCTCAGGTGCGTCGGGTGCCGTCCGTTCCGGGCCGAAGGAGTCACCACCAAGGTTCGGCCCGTCACGTCGACAACCACCGCGACTACTTTGTCCGTACCTACCACACAGGGTGTTCACACCTGTCTGTGCGTCCTTCACCACTGTCGGACATCGTGGGACCTGCGTGCCGGGAGAGACGGTCGGGGGGCGCCGGTGCACGTTTCGGCGTGTGTAAGAGATCACGACCTCGACGAACCCCTCGAGGTCCGGACCACCGTCGACCCTCCCTCCCACCCCGGGACACCTGTCTCTCTGCCCGCTCCGGAACTCGTCCCCTCGGCCCCAGTCGACCCCCCGTGCTACGCCAGGTGAGACCCCCGCGACCCCTCGGGTGACGGTCGCCCCACGGGAGGACCGCAGGAGTGTGACGAGTCAGGGGGAGGGGAGGTTTCGTCTTTCGGAGCCGGGGGACGGTACCACAGGGGGCGGGGTCACGGTCCGGGTCGGGGAATTGGGGTGGGAATCACGTCTCCTAGTGATACCGGTCAACACACCCCCCAGAAACAGAATTTAATAGGAGGGAACAACTTTCGACCTTGAAGGGGGAGTGACAGGAAAACCGGCGAAGTAAGGGGTCTTGTCAGAGTCCGTACAACAACAAGTCAACGAGTCAACACAGGCTGAGAAACGTCGGGGCACCTGCCGTCGTGCGGTCCGAAGGGACAGATAGTGGGTGAGGGCCTCGAACGAGTTTGAGTACAGGTAGCTCAACCACTACGGTAGGTTGGGAGAGTAGGAGACAGTAGGGGAAGACGAGGATGAGGGTCAGAAAGGGTCGTAGTCCCAGAAAAGGCCGTAAGAGTCCGTACCAGGAGGGGGGGCAGAGGTGTCAGAGCGGGGTGGGAGACCAGGTCCGTGAGGAATACCGCTCCCCTGTCCGGGGGTCAGGACCCCGTCCACTCCGGTGTCGTCGGGGTGGGACTTTGCGAGACGTGAACCCGTAGTGGCCCTGCTACGGTCCCACCAGAGGTTAGTGGCTGCCGGACCCGGTCGTACTTCTGCACCCCGTCCTCGGGTCCAAAAGAGTTGGAGTGTCGCGACGGGTGGACGACAGGAGAGGGGTGGGGACGGTTCCGGGACAGAGGACGGAGACCCGGAACCAGGATGGACAGGGGACCCGGCACTACGGTCGGGGAGGGAGGTGGTGACCTATTCCCCCGCAGAACGAAAGACGGTCGAGTCGGGGTCGAGCACGACGAGCACAGGACGGAACCCCACCTCTCGGTAGGTAGGGGGTCGAAGATCTTCCAAGGTCGTGGCTAGGACAGAGACAAAGGGGTCCTCGGAAGACTACCTCGCTCTACGGAATTTCGGGTTGAGGGGGGACTGGCGGTCCGAGTAGGCGTTCCGTCGGCGGCAGGTGGAAGACGTCACTCGGCTGAACCGGCGGGGGGGCCGTCCCGGAGACGCCGAGAGTCTGGTCGACGATGTACCCGAAACGTCCCAATGTTCACCGACCCCGGCCAACCGGCCCGGGCATTTCGTCTTCCGGGACATGGGTCGTCGCAATGTCCTTCTCCCCGTCTTTAGTTAAAAGTCGTACCAAGGTTTAGAAGAAGATTAGGAGCGAGTCCCGGTGTCACGCCAAAGTTCGTCTCGGATCCACCCCCGACGACAAGGTAAACGGAGTTTTTGACAAAAGGGTCCCCTGGGAGGGAATGTGGACGGTCAAGTTCCCAACCTTCCGCGCCCACCCCACCGCCACCCGCGTCGAGCCCCTCCCCTTAGAGGGTAGGTGGGGATGCCCTTGGGGAGAGGGGTGAGATCCGGCGGAGACCCTATTTGGGGTAGTAAGACGGAAGGAGAGATATAAGACCTTTCCAAGACAACAAGGTGGAAAACCCACTCCCACGGGTACCACCCCTCACTGAACGGGTCCCAGGGTTGATCACCCCCGGGAACGGAGGACCCTCTGTCCCCGAGGGTGGAGTCACGGACCCGGGAATCGGGAAGACGACACAGACGTCTCTGCAGACGTTCGAAGGGGACCCCGAAATCACTGTGACTAAACCCAACTAAAAGAGAATTAAGATTTGACGTGTAACAGTTGCTACTAAGAATTTGTAAGAAATGAAGCGTGCCCTCGTGTCAACTAAGTACTATAACACAACCAAGGTTGGTTCACTGGGTCGGTGTGGATGCGCGCACAGACGACGAAGGGTTCGGGAAAAGGGTAACCCCGTGCCCGCTGCCTCATCCCGAGGGACGCGAGAGGTCATCCGAGAGCCGCTAGTACAACAGTCGGCACTAAAATCAGTGTACACACGTGTGAGCATAGACGACACGGAAGACTCCACACTCCCAACTCACAGCTCCGTCTTTGGTTTCGGAACACTGAACCGAAGTTGTTCTAGGCTCGGTCACAACATTGACGACGGAGACAGAGGGAGGGGCGCCCCTTGGGCCGGAACTGCAGGTTGAGCCACCACGGCACTCTCCGAGAGTCGGGTGACCTCGAAGAGTCCAAGGAAGTCACGTTTGACTCTAATCCCATCCCTGAGTGCCCCGCCCCTCCCCCGTCCAGAAGGTCCTCCGTCGTCTGTGGAGATTTAGCTGACCTGTGTAAAGGACCCCAATTTTATGTAATCAACTAACCGAGGAAACGGACTGACAATGACTCACCCGTGGAGACTGGGAGGAGGTACACGGTCCGGACCCGACCCAGGGCCCGTCTGTCCGAAGAGGAACTTGTACCCCCATCCAATCCCGTCACTCAGTTCTCGTCTCAGTAATGTTACCCTAGAGTTCTCTCCACGACAGACGGGGGTCCTCAATCCCTGTGTAGGGCTCCCCTCGGACGGGAGGGTAAGACTCGACAGGGAAGGACGGTCCAGGGGACGAGTATGGGATATACGGGAGGGGAGAGGACCAAGGTTCGTTCTATGTCGGACCGGTCCCCTCGGTCTTGGGACCGGGGGAGGAGGTCCTTCCGGAGGCCGGAGGGTGACGTCCGGTCCCAGGGTGTCAGGAACGATAACGTGGAAAGAGGGGTCGACACGGGAGGGGTAGTCCCTGTAGACACAGGGTCGTAGTGGGTCGTGCCTTGAGCGGGACTGATGGACAGTCACTTGGGTACTGACCACTTGCTCGGGAACTTACTCACGTAATGTTTTACTTCGTCTTAGGATGACCCCTGTCCTTCTTTTCTTAGCTGTCATCCATCCGGTAACTGTCTTCTCCTCCCCGGGTTCTCTTCTCGACCTACTTCCATCTTAAGTCAATCGGCGTTACTCAATAATTGTTAACCACACAAGTGACTGGCTCAGAGTGTACGACTGTACTATGTCCCTCTCCCCCTAACCCTCACCCGCAAACCCCTGTGACCGGGGGTCGTCTGTGGGGGTCCCTACACACCTAGACTGTGGACCCACTTATGGGGAACTCAGATCCTGGGTGATCCGAGAACGGTGTCACCAGGACACCAGTACTTAGTCCCTTTGGGTCCGGAACCCTGGTACCCGACTCGTGTGTGTGATTCGGCCGGTAACAAAAGTCCTCCGGGGCCGTCCGTCTCCCTGCGGACCCCGGGGACCCGCTCACCCGAGTTGTTTCCGAGGACACCCTTCGACTCGTTCTGGGTCTCACCGACGACCCCCTGTCAAGCTGGATCACGGAAGGAAGTTCGGGGAGAGAGGTAGGTACGGACGTCGGTCCCGACGAGGACCCGAAGGGTTAAGGTCGGTTATTTAAGAAAAAGACTTCGGTTGAACTCCGACCAGAAGACAATGAACGTTGGGGGCCCCGAGCACTGGTTATAGACGTCGACCCTAAACGGAACCCAGACAGACCGGGGTAGAGAGAAGACGTCAATTCATCCGAGGACTTGTCCACTACCTTGAGTCTTCCCTCGGCCACCTGTCTTCGAGTCCTCCCAGCTCCCCACGCATGGGTCGTGCAGTCTTCACTTCCCCTGGCGTTTCTCGCTCCGACTTCCGACGTCTCTTTCGGAGATTTATCTTTGCTCCACAGTCCCACGAGGTCCCCGTATTTGACCCAACGGACCAGTGGGTCTCAGTGGCCCGCGAGGCGCCCGTCCCTGCCCCAAGAGAACGGGGGTCTTCCTTGGGCGTCTCGAGATGCTTCGCCCGTATGCGTGGATAAAGGATGGTATCCCCGACCTAGAAGTGAATTCCTACCTCTAGACCACAGCATTGGTACAGGGGACGCTGTGTATCGACAGGACTACGGCTCGGATGCCTCTGTGGTCCGCTCGGGATTCCGAGGGTCGGGTCACGACGGGCCGAGACCGGCCTGGAGCCCGTGCGCGTTGCTCGATGCCGTCACGCGTGCGCGCGGTGGGGAAAAAAAAAAAAAAAAAAAAGGGGAACGCCGAGAGTGATGTTGGGGGTCCTACGTGGCCCGGGGCGCCGGAAAGTTTGGCCGGTTAGTCGTCGGGCGTCGCGAAGGACGCGCGGGGCAAATTTGGGTCCCGCGTCCGCGTAGCCGACCCTACAGCGCCGCCGAGACCCCATTCCCCCAGCGGCCCGCTGAGCCCACGCCGAGACACATCCCCCCCACCAGTCGCCAGGAGCCCCGCGCCCCCAGCCCGGTCCAGCCCCCGCCGCCCCGGGGGGACCGCGCGAGGCCGCTCCGACTTCCTCCAGAAGTTCGGCTTCTGGGGGCCGAACTTCGGGTCGGCCCCTCCAGACAAACAGGCCTAGCCCCCGGGGCCAAGCCCCACGGAGCCTACCGCGGCCGGGTCTCCGCTCGCCCGGGGCCCCGCCTCCCAGAACCCGACGCCGGCGCCACCGGAGACGGCCGGAGCGCCAGAGAGGGATTGGTCGGGAGAGACGGGTCGGCCACGACGTCACCGGGCGTGCCACTCCCGAAGGAACCCCCCGATCCCCTTGGGGCCGAGGCTGTGGGCGGGGCGAAGACAGAGGACGAAGAACGACACTGGAGACTGTCGGGACCGGCCCCTTCCTCCTTCGCTGCACGGAAGTCGGACGGACCGGGGGGGTTCTTCGCCTCTACCTCCGAGGGTACTTCCTTCCATGCAGGAACAGAGGCGTCGAGACAGCCAGACCCCCCGAGTCCCTTGTGCGTCCAGCTAAATTACGAGGACGCTCTTGAACGAAGAAATAAATAAGCCATGAGTGGGGCGAGAGACGCGGGGCCATTTGAGGGACAGAGGGGCCTCAAAAACGTAAGGAGACTGAAGAAAGAAAAGGCCCAAAAGATGTAAGGGAAATGGGGGGTCAACACTGAAGAGCCCCTCGTCCCTAAGAAGAGGCAGGATATATGAAGTCACAGGGGTCCCCGACTGTATGAGGCATCCGTGAGTCCAGACACCTCGACTACAACGGAGAACCGACCAACGACCACAGGCAAACGACTCTGAAGAGGTCCTAGAAATAGTCGTGTAGCCCGGTCAGTCGGACCGGACATCGGAACGACAGAACAAGACAAGGACAGACGACACTTACACCTTCACTCTCGTGTCGGAGTGTTTTCCTCAATGCCCGGGAGAAAAAGACGACTTCGCACCCCTGTAGAAATATCGGAAACAGAAGTACTGTACACACGCTCAGTCCCTCTGACTCATGGGGTCAAAGAGGAATTATGGGCGGAAGACGTCTTTGTCGGTGTTCTGACGATCAGTAGTCGCGGCGAAGGAGCCCAGATCTTGTCCCAAACGACGGCGTCGGACTGGAGGTGGGAGCGCACATACGGGAGGGAAAGGTCCGGAAGGCGTACGTCGACTTGGGGACAACGACGAGGGACTCCTGAAGACACACAGTGGGAGGAAATATAGAAATATAGAAAAGAACAGACAAGAAGTACGAGTAGTGCGAGTAGTGACTACATATTTATCCAGGGCAACAGGCTGAACGGGAGTGCACGAGGTGCGGGAGAGACGACGCCACACGGAGTAAGTCTCGGTCTGAAGTCTCGTTCTTGAAAGGGGTGAACAAAGCGACGAGAAAAGGTGTTGGAAGTTGGGGAGACTTGGGAGAGACGGGAGAGTGAAGTGGGTCTGACGGAAACAGGCAGTGACTCGTGTAGGCACAACGCTTTAGGCGTCAGTAAAAAAGACAAGAAAGTCACTGAAAACTGGAAAAGAGGATGTTCGAACCGGTCGAACCGAACAACGAAAAGGAAGACAGGTGAGACCGGCCATATAGAGGTCGACAAACGTCTGAAGAGTAAGACAGGGTGGAAGACTTCGGCTTAAGGGGTTCTGGACCAGACCCCAGAGAGACTTGAGGGGGAGGGGAGGACGTCCAAGAGTCTGTCAGGAAATTGGGAAGGTAGAAGACCACCACGGGTGTAAAACAGACCCCACGTCAGAGAGGAGACTCAAGACCCGAAACGTAGGTGGATCGACCGACGACAGAAGTGCACTTACAGAGGGTGGAGAATGAGTCGCCCAGGGTGGAGGGTGGGGTAAAAACCGACCAAGAAACAGAAACACTTTTCACTTTTCTTTCAATAGTGAGTCAGGACAAACTGAGAAACACTGGGGTACCTGACACTGGTGGTCCGAGGAGACAGGTACCTTAAGAGGTCCGTTCTTAAGACCTCACCCAACGGCAAAGGAAGAGACGACAGAGACATTATCTTCAGCTAACGGACAGGTAACTGGATCGACTCTTTCAACACTTCGTAAACAAGTCAGTAGTCAATGACAGTAAAGGTGCCATATAAAACCTAGGTAGATGGAGAAAGGTCGAGGTGGGCTTACGGTGGTGGAACCAGAGTCGGTGTAATTGAGCGGCGGTGGATGTACATATAAAACGTGAAATCGGTTACACACGTGACATTAAAGTCATCTATGACGGACGAAGAAAATATCGTGTAGGTGGTCCCACCGGAAAACTTTTGTTTTCAATCTCGTGTTGTGAGAAGACGAATTTTGGGAAGCTGTCGAGGGCAACGTGAGACTTATTTAATTTTCGAACGGTACCGAACCTACGGTGGATCCTAGACTGGACTGGACACAGAGGTAGAGGAGGTCGGTGACCGGAGTCTCCACAGGGGTGAAGGGCCACCGGGGAGGGGTGTGGCGGAAGGTTCCACACACGGGCGACCTGTCACACGGGGGCTCCTCGTGGATCGCCTCCTGCGTCGGGTGTAGACGTCTCACCTACTTCACCCGTCGATCGGGTCCAGTGGGACTCGGTCACCGCCTCGGACCGCACCTTCCGAAAAGGGGACTGAGGACCGGGTCCTAAGGAAAGGGATGTCGTCTACAAACCTTAAAAGACCATCACTGGGTACTTTGACTGAGGGATCCAAAATCCGTGTAACCTTTCACTCCTCAGGTAGAGGAGGAGGAAAGACGGGCAGGCGACGGGTCAATGGTGGAGGTCTCCGGTGACTGGAGCCGGAGGACCCGTCAGGTCTGGACTGAACGCGTGCACAGTCAGGTCGGGGGGAGAAGATATCGTCCATCTTGGGACCCGTGGTAGAACCCAAAACGGAGATTAAATAGAACTACTCGAGACACATAGTTATATCCTTCACAATGACGAGAAGAGGCTCGGGTCCAGCAGAACGTAAGGTGACACCCCGACACGACACGCGAATAGACGGTAGGCCCCTGAACCGAAACACCGACCACAGAGCGGCAACGTTCACGACGACGTCATTTGGTCCACCCCATAAACTGTCGTCGTCATCCGAAGGGCAGCCCCACACACGCAAAGAAAGAACCATCCATGACAGTCCGATGGGAGGCATCTCGACGTCATTGAATGTTTAGTTTGAATCTAAAAGTTGTCAGAATGGTCACTTTTGACCTCAGGACCGGCAGAGACTTAAAGAGTACCGAGAACGAAAACTCACGCCGACTCGAAGGCCGGCACGCAAAGTCTTGCAGGGGAAAGCGGGGGCACGGAGCGAGACGAGGACAGGAAACGGGCGAGAAGGGCGCACAGGCCGCGAGCGGACGCCAGACCCCCGCGGGCGGTCGTCGGGAGCGCTACCCTGGCGGGCACAAGAGAAGGGACAGACGACGAGGACGGTCGAGACGAACGCCACCAAAAACAGTGCACTCTGCAATGTAGAAATTATATAACCCGATAGTTGGACAACGAAGTACCGAAGGTCGTGCCACAGTCTCAATCTGGAGACGTGAGGTCCGACATGTCTCTAAAGGGGCACCACAGTCTCAATCTGGAGACGTGAGGTCCGACATGTCTCTAAAGGGGCACCACAGTCTCAATCTGGAGGCGCGAGGTCCGACATGTCTCTAAAGGGGCACCACAGTCTCAATCTGGAGGCGCGAGGTCCGACATGTCGCTAAAGGGGTACCAAAGAAAACCCAAAGCAAAAAAGGTCAATTCAGAACCTGGAAAACCCCTAGACAGGACCATATCAGATACTCGATACCCAGTTTGAAGTCCACGTATATAAAGAGGGAGAGTCTCTTGATAGGTCAAATAGAGTTATGGCAAGCAACTTATTACGTAAAGGGGGAAAACAAGCTATACAATGAAAATACTGTACGATTTGAAAGAAATATAGGTGGAACGTATCAAGAACGATTGAGTGTCCGCAAAACGTAAGAAACCACACATCATATATTCCAGAAAAGAAGGCAATATAGAAGACGAGAAAAATCTATACTTTCGACAACTAAACAGGACATTATTAAAACAGAAGTCTGTAAACGAAAGTAAGAAAGTGTTAAATATCATCAAAGCCGACTAAAAGAACGATAAAGAACATACATTAGTCTCACAGACACGCACCACCGTCAAAATTGAAGGTTTAAGAAACGAAAACAAGTGAACAACCAGTCACAACGGACCACAACCAATTCCGTCTAAAAATTGGTGACCCGGTGGTCCCTTAGGGGTCAAGTAACGAAAAACTCTTTATAAACGATTCACAGGTCTGACACTCCACCTCAAGCCCTCTCATGATCTGTAAATGACAAAGCCTCCTCGAAGGTCCGATCCACCCCGGTGTCTTCCAGCTCTCTGTGAATGAATGTCCTACCACTACGAGTCCGTCTGCATCCAGGCCCGGACCCCCTCGGGGTGCTTCGGGATTCCCTCCACCTGGATCTCGTCCCACACCTCGACCCCGTCCCTCGCCACCGGGGTCGGCTCCCCACGGGAGCGGGTCCCCGAGTCGGGACACGTGCGTCCTACAGTCGCCGCGAAATAGGTCGTAAGTCCTGCCCGAGGTCCCTCTCCACTACCAGGAGTCCACAGGTACCCCGGGGAGGACACGGACACTCCCCGCGACCTAACCGAAAACTTTCTCCTGATCGACATCAGACACTGACACCTCACACCCTCGACTCCGTCCATCAGAAAACTTTTACAAGACATGGTCTTTTACTGACTGACGCAGAACGTTTCGATTAGTTTACTGACTCACTTACGTTAGATCTTGTACAGAAATTATATTCCTGAATTTTTGTTCCTGAACCCGAAACTACCGTCGAATCGCTTGTGTCTTACCGACTACGACAAACAAAAAAAAAATTTCCTTTTTAATTCTATTAGATCTCGAGAAACTCTTTTACACTAATAATTTTGTGACGACAGTGTAACCTCTTCAATTTGAACTTTTCTCAAAACTAGCGACACCTCTGACCACTACAAACGGGTAATAGTCGGGTGGGGATTCCATTGCCGACTGAAAAAGGAGGGGTCTGTAAGAAGACAACCGACTACTTTTCAAACTGAAGCTGGAAAGCAACAGAAGAAGTTCCATTTTTTTTACTCAAAAGAGGGGAACGGAACCACATTGGTGCAAGTCAGTTCGGAAAGCGCACTACGGTCACAACAATGATTAGGAAAAGAAAATTGTATCACGGTTACTTCTCCTACTTCAGAAAAAACCTGGTCAACCGGTATTTCTTTCCACATAACGACGGTCGAATCTTAATTTATTAGTCGAAGGGCTTCTTGGAGGAAAAGGTCGAAGACTTTCTGTGAAGTGGACCTCAGGCGAATGCCCCCTTTTCAAACACCTTCAAATATTTCTTCGAGTGAATGACCGGAAGGTCTATGTTTCGTTGTCGTCTTGGTTCCGCCGGGGCCGACGGGTCGGGCGTCTGGGGCCCTCGGTCCCTCACCTTCCCAAGTATGTCCTCAGATTTGAGTTTTATTTGGAGAAGCTATCTCTTTTACTTCGCTTCTTTTCGGGGTTCAGTGAATTCGCCCTCTGTATGACGGACAGCCTACTGGAGACCTCCCGTGGCGACGAGGCCCCGTGAGTCGGGCGGAGATCGCGTCGGGGCGGCCGGCGAGGACGGGTCTTGTCGACGGGGCTCTGGAGCCCCGGCGACGGGTGGAGCACGGGAAGGGACGGTCGTCTCAGGTCACGACGAGTCGGAGGCTTGGTCCGGCCCCGAGTCTTCTTCCAGTGGTCGTTCAACGACGGCGGGGCTTGGAGCAGGGAAGCTCCTTTCTCGGAAGTGAGCTGGCACCTCTTCCATCGGGGGGGTCGTGAAAATAGACCCCCGGTCTGCGACGGAACGAAGACTCGGGAGGTCCAAATACGGGCCCTTGTCTGGTGACACCCCCTCGGACCCCTACAGAATGAACCTCCCTCCCGAGTCTCTACGACCGTACCCTTCGAGTCTTCCGCGACACAGGCACCGCACCCCTCGGCCCGTCCCGCCGTGTCCGTCCCGACCCAGGGATAGAGCCACTGAGTTCCTGTGGAGTAGGAGGTAAGGCAAACTCCAGAAGGGAAGGCAAAACACTGTCGTGACCTGTAAGGGAGAGCGGATGGACGGGCGAGGGGCGAGGGCCATCCCTAAAACCCACGCAATTGTCGTCAAAGAAGGGGTCTAGGGGGAAGACCCACCGGCACTCAGAGGGAGACTCGGTACTGACACAAATCTAACGGAAGGAGGGTCTGTACTCACCACCCCCTGTGCACACGGAAACCCCACGACAATCGGTCGAGGTCCTTCTACCCTCAGGATCGCCGAACACCCATCGTCCCATTCCCAGTCTGACGCCGGCAGTGGACCCAAACGGAGGAGACTGAGACTCGAGTCCCTCCCCGCCATCGTGTCCCCGCCGCTCCCTCTCGACCCTCGGACGGGACGCGGCAGGGGTCGAGACGCCGGGATCGGTGGCCGAAGTCGTGAGGGTCGGTCAATCTCTCCTCGCAACGAAGCGCCCCGACAGTCGTCCCAATCCAGGTACGTTTTGTGAGTCGTGTCCGTTTCTTCTAGGGACGCACCGAGGACTCGGACGTTGACGGACGATCGTCTCGGGTCTGGACTTGGTCCGACCCACACCCAGACGTGTCTCTGGGAAGCTCCCCGACGCATCGGAGACGAAGAGGTCCCGACTTCGATAGGACATCAGAACGTCTACGGAGAAGGACCTCTATAAATCCACATTTAAAGACTTCACTGAAAAGGTCTTACTTTCGTCGCACCCAGGTGCACGCTGTGGCCTGAACCCGGGCCTAAACACACCCATTGTGTATCTGAGTCCCGGACCCGACACTACATTAAAGTCGACAAGACACGAATCGGTGGGTCAGCACAGGTCGAGAAGCGTTGGGACACCTGACATCGGGCGGTCCGAGGAGACAGGTACCCTAAGAGGTCCGTTCTTATGACCTCACTCACCGGCACGGGAGGAGGTCCCCTAGAAGGATTGGTCCCCTAGCCTGGGTCCGGAGTACGTAACGTCCGTCTAAGAAATGACAGACTCGGTGGTCCCTTCGGGTACTGATAAGACCTAGGAAATTAAAAGACCCAGCATTCTTCGTGAGAAAACGGTCTCTCGACTCAAAACCAGTCACTCCCCAATCGACCTGGTAACTCGACAAACTCGAGTGGGTCCCTGGGGGCAATGAAGGGTACAACAAAGATACGTTTCACTGAGACTGTGTGGTAGTGGACACTCCTAACGAACATCTGTTCCGACCTGGAGAACTAACTTGGTAGATCTACACAGAAAAGTTCTGTGGACGATCCTACTGACACCACCACCACACCAACGATTCAGCACAGACTGAGAGACGCTAGGGTACCTGACACCGGGTGGTCCGAGGAGACAAGTACCCTAAGAGGTCCGTTCTGACGACCTCACCCAACGGTAAAGGAAGAGATCCCCTAGAGGGACTGGGTCCTTAGTTTGGTCCCAGAGGACGTAACGTCCGTCTACTAATGGTTGACTCGACACTCCTTTCGGGTCCTACCGACATCACTCTTAATTTTTTTGTTTCATTCACAACTACTCCTGCACCTCTTTATCGTAGGGGCACGTAACGGGTATCCCGGCACGTCACCACGTCGGAGACACCTTTTTGTCAACCCGCCAAGGACCTTTTCAATTTGAGCCCTAATAGTGCACTAGGTCGTTAAGGTGTACAAGGTGAACCCGTGTAAGGGTTCTTTTGACTTTCGTACACAGGTGTGTCTCTGGCACATCGTCACAACTTTCGTCGAAGTAAGTATTTTTGGCTTTTCGTCCTTGTTAGCGCTACGGGTGGTCGGCTACTGACCCACTCCCCTTACGCCAGACACACACGTCACCCCATGAAAACCGGGCACTTCTTTACGACCTGACTGTGTGCCTTTTGCCCCCACTGGGACCCCTTGTACCAGTCTCCTTCTTCGGTCCGCGTCTTCCAGGGTGCATGTCGGAGTAAATGTCCTTCACTGGCATCGTCCGTTCAGCACCGAACGAGACCTCTGTCACCCAGGTACCAGTCGGCCGACCCTCCACGGTCCTCACGACTGCCGGTCCTCACCGAAAATCCCCGTTGTCTTTGCAGCAGTTCACTGGGACACTGTCCTACGGCTTTTGGTGACTGCACGTGCGAAATTTTGCCACCCGGGAGTGAATCTCTCCGTACAGGGGCACATCTTCCACTACATTTGCCGTCCGGGAGTGAATCCTCTTCGTACAGAGTTACACTTTTTACTACATTCCCCCTTTCTTCCAATGACGAAATACTCGAAGAAAACGAAGAATACTTGAGAAGAATCATACTCCCCAATAAATACCTTCGTACTTAGTGAAGGTGCTTACGGGAACATGGATTTTCACTCCTTAAATAAGAAACAACCCGAGACGAGCGACTTCTTTTTACCGGAACTCATAATCCACTTCTAAATAACCTCGACTCGTCGAGGAGACCATGTCCCGTACCGGTAAATTACTTACTAAGGAAAGGCACGCCGTAAAATTTTAAACATATCGATCTGGGTCAAAGGAGTAATAGTGGGAATTTATTCTTAGGACTGACTCCTGCTCGGGACCTCCTCAAGAGAGGATAGTTACCAGACAGAACCATAATAAAATGGGAC
Source organism: Capra ibex (assembly GCA_006410555.1). Lineage (NCBI taxonomy): Eukaryota > Metazoa > Chordata > Mammalia > Artiodactyla > Bovidae > Capra > Capra ibex. The sequence continues at coordinate 93,551,107 of SJYO01018757.1, forward strand.
AAAGATTACTCCTTCGTCCGAGGTAGTAGTAAGAAGAGACCATTAAACCGCCTCCTTCACTTGGCGATATAAGAAAAGAGAGGCCAACTACCTAACTCCTGACGTACAACCCTTCTACCTACCACAGACGGGAGATTAACTTCGGAAGCACACAGAGATGTAACACCTTCTGATCTGTCAGGAGTGTAAAGTTAAATGTTAAAAGTCGGGTGCTCTGTCTTTGGTCGATCAGGAGGGTCCTACTTTCAGGTTTTGCTTTTCCTGCGGGTGTCGTCGTACGGGGGCCTGTTCGAGTCGTGGTGGGCCCTGCGGCGGCCATATCGGCGACCTTCGGTGAACCAGGGTCCGTTCGCCAGCGAGGGACAAGGTTTGTTCCACCCAACCGGCCCCGACCCCGTTCCCACCCCTAACCGGACACTCGCGTCCCTCATTCCCCGTCGAAACTCCTACACCCTACACCCTACACCCTACGCAGACCTGGTTTTAGTTCCAAATCCTCCAACTTCCGTCCTAGGTCCTCCCCGCAACACGACTTTACATCCCGTGCCTCCGGACCGTGTGCCCTCCCGGACCGGTGACGGGGGCCCCTCGACACCCGTGGCACCTTACAGCCGGGGGGACTCGACTGTAGCCCACAGACTACCGTCTCTGCCGGGACGAAGGGAGTGCCCCGACCACGTGGTTCCTTCACCCGACAGCGGCGAAACTCTTGGTGTCGAGGAGGGCCCGCACCTCCGCTGGCAGGAGCACAAACGGCAAACAAAAGGTCGTGACTCGAGACACACGAACACTTTCACGGCGCAGGGACCACCATGAACGATTCGAACGGGTGTGACCCGGGACGTCGATAGCTCACGTGTCCGACCCCAGGTCCGGGGTGCGGGCGCCAGTCGTCCGAGGGCCACCCGGAGGGTGTCCCTTGGACCGCCGGTGTGGCCCCTCGTGACGAGCCGGAAAGAGACTAAGCTCTACTATTGAACATCTGACAACTTTTGGGGTTGAAAACGTCTTTATTCAGAACCCATCCATTGTTTCAGAGACAAAGTCAGGCCCGGTTTCTTTTGGTACGATTTTGGAGGACCCCCACGACCGCCGGACCGTCCTTCCCGGAGCAGTCCCTGGCAGAGCCCGGACTCGAGGCGACACACACGAAGCGGGCACTGGCCGTCTCCATTCCGGTCGGGACTCGCGGCACGAGGACGGTCTGAACGTCTTGGTGAGTCGAATCGGCGTCCGAGACCTTCCGAACGAGACCAGACCCCACCCCTGTGACGACCCCGGAGGCAGGAGTTCCACGGAGGGGAGGAGGCGCCTCTCCGTGCCAGGCGCCCGCGAGAGTCAGAGCCGACTCAACTCGGCAGTGCCCACCGAGACATCCATTTCTCGGGCGGACGGTTCCGTCCTCTACGTTCTCGGAACCCGACCTGGGGACCCAGCCCTTCCAGGGGACCTCTTCCTCCACCGTCGGGTGGGGTCACAAGACCGGACCCTTCGGGGTACCTGTCTCCTCGGAACGCCCGACACAGGTACTCCAGCGACCCAGTCTGCGTTGACTTGTGTTCGGCAGTGTTCCACCCGCGCGGGACGACCACGGTGCCCGGGTCGCACTGCGACTCCGGTCGGAGGGCACTGGTTTACCTCCTAGAATTTCATCCCGACAAGGTCCATCACATTGCGGACCCACAACCAAATTTAGACGAGTTTGGACAAAGTTGAGTCCGCTGAAACGACAGAAAGGTTCGGCTCCCACGGTAGACGACCATTTCCCCTCTTTGGGATCCTCCGACACCCTTCCGTGCGCCGGAGGACGGGAGTTCCTGATTTTGGAACAAGTTTCGTCTAAACGACCCATCCGAGATTCGACCCGTCGCGCCGGACGCAAAACATGTGTCTGCACTCTTCAGAGAGGAGACCTCGCTCCGGCCAGGCTAGACCCCGGGACTGGCGGACCCACCAGACCTCTTGACTTCAACGTAGACATGGAAATGTTTGGACCCCCCCCACCCGGCCGGGGCGGGAGCGTCACAGAGACAGCCGGACTCCTGGTGGCCCGGGCACAGACCTCGCGCCACGTACAACTCCCTTTGCTTCAAAACGATGCGATCCGCGGCACTCAGACCGACACAACCAAGTCCGTAGTCGTGGTCAAGATACTAAAGACTCGGATGGAGACCCTTTCCAGCTCTATCCGACCCCCGTCGGAAGACCACTCACACACAAGGAGACAAAAGGCACCGTTTTAGGGGTCCCAGTCTAGACTACCCCTAGACTGGCAGTCACACCGCCCCTCTCGTGACACTCGGAATGTGTGACAAACTGCACCCGACGCCAAATCAGGAAGAGGATTTAAAGAGAAGTTCTTGGAAAGTGGTCCAACCGGAGACACAGGCGATAAACCGTCGACGCATAAAAGTGGGTCGAGTAAATTCATCAGGACCATTGACTGTCCTGGGTCGGAGGGACACCGACTTTCCTTGACTGGTCATTCCTCGGAGACGAGGGGCGCAGAGGGACGGGCGTGGGGACTAACCGGTCCACCCCGTAGACGGTCCACCCGTCTGACAGAAGTGGCCGAGACGACCCTATCCCGAGACGACAGCTGTATCAGTCACCCCTGTTCTCTCGAACTCAAGCACGTAGGAACATGCAGAACCGCTAGCACAGATCTTAGTCGCGGAACCTAGTGTGAGCCGATTCGGTGCTCGCTGGGCCCAACGGAACACAAACTCCTACAACGGACCACCTGTACGTCTTATAACAAGGATACAGTATAAAAAATTATACCTTTAGTGGTACTATCTTTATTCAACGAAAGAAAAGGTGTAAGACTCCATCTATGCGATTTCTATCGTATAGAACACACACACACAATTTATTGAGGTAGCAAATTTGTGTCGTAGTCGAACTCACTGTTGGTCGAAAGGACAGAGGAGAAGGTCGACTTGGTTCACTTGCAGGTCGGTAGAGACACCTGTCACGGGCCAGTTCGAGGTCGGTCTGTCCGTCTTGCCCCGAGTGGGACGGTGCCGGCAGGGACTTCCGCCCGGGGTCCCCGCACCGGACGTCCGTTTCGGTCTCCGGTCCCCGACGCCTCACCCGTCGCCTCGTCGGGTCCCCCGGAGGGTCTCGTAGAGAGGGGGTCGGGGTCTGGGGCCTTGTCCCTCCGGGACCCGGCTCGAGAGTAACACCAAACAGTGTCAGAAGAGTTTCCCTATTCTGGCCCTCATGTTCTTCCGCGCTAAGGACGGATTTGAGGTTCTGTTTCCGACACGGATGGGGATGCTTAGTTAAATTTTAAGGGTCCAAAAGATGACCATTCAGTATCTATTTGAAATTGTACAGAAATTTTATCACTTGTTTAATATAAATTTCAAGTCTATCAATAGTCAAAACCACTACCACAAACGAAAGTAAAGAATATTTCGTAAAATATACAGAAAATTAAAAACATCCAAACCTAATCAACCACTTAAAGAACTTAATTAGGGGAGACACATTTGTATAGCAACAAGGTACCGATGAGAATTCTGAAAGACAACAACGAAAGTCCCAAAACCAATGATTGCATAAAAACACACCGGAGGAAACACAAATGGGACGAACCCGCAAGAACTCGAGGAAACAAGACACCCAACTATAAAATTTAACCCAGACCCTTTGACATCGGTGACAGAGAAGTGGTGCGAAGGAACGGGCGGGCCGGGACCCTGAGGTCAGCGACACAGTCTCCGGAAGAACACGAGAGGGGCCCAGTGAGCTCGAGACAGGGGGCCGGTGAGCTCGAGGCAGGGGTGGCAAGAGACACGAAGGCAAACCGAGCAAAGACGACCGGACAGACGTGCGCGTGCACAGACAAAAAAGGTGTCATTCAGATTGGACGAGAATCAGGTAAGTCGATTTAAAAGTAAAGACTGGAATGTCAAAGGGAAAAAAAAACAGGAGTACCACAAAGACAAAAGGACACTTAAGAACTTGCATAGATGTCACCAACGAGATTTCAGAGAAACAAGATTAAGGTAGGAGACATAGTAAAACCCGGACAAAGATAACTGATTAAAAAAAGGACCACTACCAGTGCACAAGGACGAAGAAGTGTACAGATTACTAAAAAATAACAGACAATCTGTAGTATTCAAAAGACGTACAGACCTGAACTTCCTCAACTTGGAACGAAACTGTCCGTCAATCCAAAGTCCTCTTGAACTAAGTAAGTTCCGACGGAAATCTCGAGACCACCACCCCAGAGCCGGAAAGGTTACACGCCGGGAAGGCTCGGGGAGGACGGACACGGCACAGGGGAGACCGGTCAACGACCCACACGGGGGGTCGGGACACTACTCCGTCGTAAGGGCCGCGAGCGAGAACTGGGTGCGCGGCGACGAGTGACGTGTGGGTCCTGAACCCCAGGGAGAGCCCGAGGGCCTCGAGGAGAGAGATCAGGAGAGAAGAGACTGAGGGAGGACAGAGCAGGAGACGACGAGGGTCAAGGTCGGAGGAGCCCGAGAGGGGTGGACGGTGTCGCAGGACGGCCCCGGTGGTCCGTCCTTCGGGGCACACCACAGACCATCCACGCCGCAGACCAGTTCCACTCGAGTAGGCTCCTTACACACAGTACGTCCTCCGACGTACTTTCCGGCCCCACCAAGACCGGAGGAGAGATCGCCGAAGTCCTACAATTTCAGTCGAAACGACCGGTTGAGTCCACCGACAATCGTGGTCTTTTGGAGTGACCTCGGGGACGAGTACTTCTTACTCGGTGCGACCCCGAAGGGACCGGGTCACCAACTCGGAGACACGAGGGTGTCGTACACCACGTCCGAATTAGGGACGAGTCCCTCGACAGTGCACGGTGCGCGGCGGGGNGGGGGGGGGGGGGGGGGGGCGGCGAGGGGCTTTTCCTCACTCGGTAGACAACTCACAACAGGTAACAAGCCGTCAGAACCCATGTTCCCTGTAGTACCATTCTATCGAGGATGACTACCTTGAATGTAAAAAGATCACTTTCTATTCTTTACGTCAGTCCATTCATGTGACAGTCTAGTATTCGTAGTCAAGTCAAGTCAGTGAGTCAGCACAGGCTGAGAAACGCTGGGGTACCTGACGTCGTGCGGTCCGGCGGGACAGGTAGTGGTTGAGGGACTCAGATGAGTTTGAGTACAGGTAACTCATCCACTGTGGTAGGTTGGTAGGGTAGGAGACAGCAGGGGAAGAGGAGGACGGAAGTTAGAAAGGGTCGTAGTCCCAGAAAAGGTTACTCAGTCGAGAAGCGTAGTCCACCGGGTTCATAACCTCAAAGTCGAAGTTGTAGTCAGGAAGGTTACTTGACTAGAGGAAATCCTACCTGACCAACCTAGAGGAACGTCAGGTTCCCTGAGAGTTCTCAGGCGGGGTTGTGGTGTCAAGTTTTCGTAGTTAAGAAGACACGAGTCGAAAGAAATGTCAGGTTGAAAGTGCAGGTATGTACTGATGATCTTTTGGGTATCGGAACTGATCTGTCTGGAAACAACCGTTTCATTACAGAGACGAAAAATTATAGGACAGACCCAACCAGTATTGAAAGGAAGGTTCCTCGTTCGTAGAATTAAAGTACCGACATCAGTGGTAGACGTCACTAAAACCTCGGGGGGTTTTATTTCAGTCGGTGACAAATGGGTAGACAAACGGTACTTTACTACCCTAACCTACGGTACTAGAAGCAAAAGACTTACAACTCGAAGTTCGGTTGGAAAAGTGAGAGGAGAAAGTGAAAGTAGTTCTCCGAAAACTCAAGGAGAAGTGAAAGACGGTAGTCCCACCACAGTAGACGTATAGACTCCAATAACTGTAAAGAGGCCCGTCAGAACTAAGGCCGAACACGAATTACCGTACTTATCTCCTTCAACCTCTTGTCAAATCTGTCTGTCCAAGAGAGTCGAACGACCAGTCGCGTCGAGGGAGTCCTCCTCCACACGTCCCTGCAGAATAGTGTCCTGCGGGCTATTCTTCCGTCGTTTTCCGCCTTCGTCAAGAGTCGGGACCTCCACCCCACCCGCCCCCGACGCCCCGCCACCCGACACACGACAAGAATCTGCGAGGCGACGGTTTTTTCTTTGGGACCCGCGGCCCGCCGGCGCACCCGACCCCACCCCTGGGGCGCCCTCGGCCCGAAGGCAACTCTACAGACTTCTTCGGCGTTCCACACATGGCATCTCCGTCTTCCACTTGCGGAGTCCTTTGTCCAACCTCCACCCCACCGAAAATGTCGCACAACTATTCTAGTCGAAGATGTCCCCTGTCCTCCACCCCCCACCCATACTCGCACAGGTCCTCCGCGAGACTCTAGGACGACACTTCTCTGCGTCCCTGCACCTGGCCCCGTCCCTCGCCCGGACAGCGCACCCCCGGTGACATCCGACGAGACTCTACCCCCCGGGACCGGGCCCGGAGAGGGCCAAGGAGCCCCTGGGCCCGACGGAAGGGGAGACCCCGACAGTACCGGAGACGGGCACCAGAGGTTCTGTCGCCCGACGATGGGCCCCGAACCGTGGACTCGGAACCGGGGCCCACTCAGACCCTGAGCCAGGGCACTTGGCACCGGGACCCGAACCAGGAGACTCGGGCGAACAGGAGCGGGGCACTGGTCCACTCTAGTGTACTTTGGGAACAGTCGGCGGTCTACCGTGCATTTATGGCGACACAGAACACTACTGGGACCCGGTAGGGTCAAGGGTTCTCGTCTCCACCACCGTCCGAGGTACCCCGGGCGGACCTTGGAAGGAGGTTGAGGGGCAATCGAGACGGCGTCCCCCGAGTACCCTCAAGACTCTCCCAGTAGACGGCTCACGAGGCAGGGGTAGCCCCCCAGTCGGTCCGACTTCCGTCACCACCCTGGTCTCGAGAAGGAGAAGACGTGGACGACCAGGGACCCACACAGGGGTCCTTCCCCCCTGCACAGGGGGACGTGAGACCCCGGCGTCCAAAAGGGACGTTGAACCCTCCTGTCTCTGCGAATCTCCTCCGACAGGCACGTCACTTCCACCACAAAGGGCCGACGGACTGGCGAGTGAAGGAGAGAGTAGAGTCCACTCGGGGGTCGGCCACGCTGCGGTTTCAGGACAGCCCGTGTCGCCGGTGTCAGGACGTGTAGCCACCCCTCCATGCTCAGACAGATGAAGGAGAGAAGAATGCTCTTGTTCGGTGCAGGGGCCACTGGAGACTCTCGCACAGGAGACTGCACACCCCCGGGGGGTCGGACCGGGGCGCCCGGACCGGACTCGGACCAGAGGACTCAGCGGTACCACAGGGAACTCCAACCGTCGCCGTGTCTGACCGGGGACCCCGTCCCGACGGCCAGGAGTCGGGACGGCAAGCCCAGAGACCGATCTGGTCTGGTGGGTGGGAGGAGTCTCCAAGGCGAGCCAGCCAGACCCACCTCGGCTCCCGGACGTCCAGAGTCCACTGGGGGCACACGGCGTCGACTTCTGGTGGCCGGACCCAGTCCGAACCCAAACCCAGGGCCCCGACGGCGACGGACCAGTCGTAGAGTACGCCGGACACCTTCCAACGACCGGAGTAAAGGAGTAGACGGGTCACCCTTACCTTGGTCCGTTCGTCATTCTCTTGCGTGTCCGTACGCACGTGTGTGTCGTGGGCGGGGTACGCACACACGTGAGGGTCCCCAGGAAGTGTGTCTCCCGTAGGGTGGGTTCCCCCGCCCGTCGAGGCAGGTGTGTGGACCGGGAGGGGTCGAGGTTCACGACAGGGTCTCCTCCCTGGGTCGGGGAGTCAGGACACGGGTAGTCGACCCCTGCCCCACGTCACTCCAGTGGGCTGGGAGCCCGTACGGCGTGGGTCCCGTCCAAGGACCACGGTCACGGGGACTCGTCTCACCCTCACGCCGGAGCCTGGGGAGTCCCACTAAGCCCGTCCTGTTCGGGGCCCCGACCCCGGGAGGAGGGCCGAGACGGGGCCCGGTCGGACCGGAGAGGGCCGAGAGGTCCCGAGACCCGGACGGAGACGAACATGCACTTGAACCGTCCGTGAAGGACCCCAACCCGGTCCGGAGGGGAGGGTCGTGGTCGGTACGACCCGGCGGAGGGGCGGTGCGTGCGCCCCAGTCTCGTTCTGGTCTCGCCTGCCAGTCCCACCCTTCCTCTCTACCCACCCCTTGGACCGCGGGTCGGGTGAGCGGACACGAGTGAGCCGAGTCCCCGGAACTTGAGCCTCGCCCTCGAGTGTCCCTCTCACGTACTGGGGTGACCCGACGGACCCGGACCTGAGGGAGCACCTTTGTCCTCACGGTCCTCCTCCCCTGAGCCTCGGGGTACTTGAGGGTGCGTCACGGAGGACCAAGGCGGGGATTACACGTCGGTTTGGTCTCGTCTTGGAGTGTACCCGGGTGACTCCTTGGTTTCGGGTGGGGTCCCGAGGGCCCCCCACCACGGCACGGGGGGCGGTGGGTCCCGAGATTGCCCGGAGTGACCGGACTCGGAAGGTGCAATTTCGGTGTCCGAAGATGACAACCACACGTCGACTCGGCAACCCACAAACAAACCCCAGTAGAGACGACTTCCGAAAGGAGAAAGGTCCCACCGGGTGTCGTGAGGGTACTCCACCAGGAGTCGGTGTGTCTCGGAACAGTCGTCGCACTCCTGGGGGCACTCGTACTCCGCGGACAGTCGGGACGGGTGCGGACGACCGGCGGCCGAGAGGTCGGAGGGAGACCGTTGGGGGTGTTGACACGGGTCCGAAGACCGAAGAGGGGACGGACGTAGACGAGCCGCTGAGAGAAGACTCGGGGTCTTTTTTAGGTACAACTCCACTCTCAATTTCCGACGTCAGTAGAGGTTAAACATTTTGGAGTTCACTGACACACGACCCCCCAGGCGAGACGTGGCCTGCGGCGAAGGTGAGGGTGGTACCAGGCGGGCCCACCTCGCAGGACTGCCTACGAGACAAGAGAGACGTCTTGACGCGGGCGGTCCCTCCCGCTACCGGTCGGACATAGGTCCGCGGGGCTAAACAGGGGGCTGCCGTCGACGAGTGGAGACAGACGACACGGTGTCCGTGACCTGAAAAGAGGTCTTTTCTCGCTAAAATGAAAAAGTGTTTCAAAGTGGTGTCTTCAGTGGGACCTACCTCTCGTCGGGGGGCTTCGGCGTCGGGGGTTACTCCACTCCCGCGTCCACCCCGGCGGCACACGCCCGGACCCGGGACGCCCACTGGTTCCTGTAGCGGACACCAGGGCCCGGGGCCGACCCTCCGCCCTCCGGCACCCTGGAGGAGGGGACCTGCCTCTCGTCAGGGGACTTCGGCGTCGGGGGTCACTCCACTCCCCACGTCCGCCCCGGCTGCGTACGCCAGGACGCGGGACGTCCACTGGCTCCTGTAGCGGACACCGGGGCCCGGACACCACAGTCGACCCGGTACCGACCCTCCACCCTCCGGCACCCTGGAGGAGGGGACCTCCTCTGTCTTCGACGTAGAGGGACACAGACTGTAGCCCCGTCCTGCGGAGGGCCCCAAGTACCCTCCCCACCCTTCGGTCCGGCCTCTAAGTATCCCCTCCCCGAAGGGTACAACTGGTGACCGTCCTCCCCTCAGGATCCACGAGTGTGTGGTGTCGGGCCGGGCGGCCCCGGTAGGGTCGGAGGAAAGAATCCGGAGGTCTGGTCGTCGGGGGCCCCGGATCCGTCTCGGGTGGACGAAAGGGGTCCCGACTACCTTCTACGACCCTCCCGGGAAGTGATATCACACAACAGGTCCGAGAGGAGCACCTAAAGTTTGACCTAGTCAAGTCGGAGCGGCCCCTCCGAGAGCTGTGGCGGGATCTGCCGGCGGGCGAGTAACTGAAGACGCCCTCGGGGCTCCGTCAACACCGGGACGCCAGACCTTCGCCCGGGGAGCAGCTGGAGGACCGTTTGTGGGGTCTCCGTTTGTCCTTCCGGCACCGGTTCGGGGGGCTGCTCCACCCTGTCCACTCGACACGTCCCGGACGACCGAGACCGGAGCCCACCAGAGACGACCCGAACTACGAGTCCGTGCAGTACCACTGGGACCTCTCACCGGCAACCCCGAAGGCTCCCGGCGCACCGAGCCGAGCGGAGTGGGAGTCGTCGCACGCACGGTTCCTCCGTAGAACTGCCTCGGGAAGACCCCGGTGCCGGGGGTCGCGAATTGTCCCTCGTCTTTGCGGTCTCCCTGAGTCTCGAGAAGACCCACGGCGACGGAGGGAGGTCGACGAAGTCGCACCGCCAGTTCCACGGAAAGGAGACCCGGGCTCGGTCCAAGTGGGTCATGAAACCGGTTTGGCACCCCTTGGTCGGCGTCCGTCGGGGTCGAAGTCTCTCGGTCAGGAAGCCCCAGACACCCGGCCCTTCTCCCAGCGCCTGCGAGGGAAGTGGACACACCGAAAAGAGGACGTCGAGTATCTGAACCGAAGGGGAGACTAGGACGACTCGGGCCTCCGACTGTTCCTTTTGTGCCTCAGAGGCGAGGAGTTCAAGACTCACCTCACTTCGTCAAGAAACGCGAAGTGGGTCAATGTCCTTGTCAGGATTTCACCATGCGTTGACAGTCTCCATTTATGATCTTCTTAGACACGACCTTTTCTACATTCTGTTTTGTCTTTCGTTCATTTCACTGGCGCGGACCTCGTCCGACACCCCAACTCCCACCACGAACCGGTGGACTCCGGTGACGTCCGGTGGCCGGAGGCAGGAGGGCCGGGTCGAACGCACGACCCACGTCTCACTTCTTACCCACGCGAGGTCTACTCAGACCTAAAAGACGTACATTTTATCGTTCACTGGTAGAAATTTCAATTCTAACATACTTTTCAATTTTTCTAAGATCAAATTCAATTTACCATTTCATTTACTTTTACCTAATTTGGTGGAGAACTACAAATTATAATAGGATTAAAAGTTTCTGTCTACCGACGTAAATAATCACTAGAGATACGTGTTACATATAATAAGCTTTGCAATTAAGAAAGATGGTTTCACCAAAAGTTTTAAATCGTACTTCTTTTTAACCAATTCACGTCTGGGGTCCAGGGTCAGGGGTCCAGGCCCCGTCGGATCAGTAGACGTGAAAGTCACTCGTCGGTCCCCCCAGGGCTACACTACCAGGTGTCTGATATGGACTCCCCTCCCTCGTGCCCCCTCCTCCCCGAGCACACTTATGACCCCACTGCCCACCACACACCCCCTGACTGGGGACCCCACGACCTCGTCCTCGCGAGGAACACTCCACGTGAAGGCCGGACGTCGGCAAGACTGAACTAGAACCAACTTTTACTCGCCCGGGCTTTCGGCGATTTCACATACCTATTAAAGAGTCAGAGACGTCACCGGCGTGTCGTTTGTCATCCTTGCGACGATTCACCTAGACGAGACCCCGAGGGCAGGTTCCGAGGGGCGCGCCTCGGTCCGCCGGAAACTGGGGTCTCCCCACAGGGCGTGAAGGTCCAGTAACAAACCTTCCCGCTGGGGTCACCTAGTTCTCACTTTTCGCGCAGGACCCGCCGCGACGGCGTGGACGTCCAGTTCGCGACGTCCATTTCCTCCCCGACGAGCCTTCCGCCCCAAGGACGGACCCCGTCGACAAGTTCACTGGTCGCCGATCGAGGGGCGCGAGACTGGATTTTGTCGGGAGCGGAGGCCTCGAGGGAGCCCGACCACCTCGGCTCGGGCACCCTCAGGACCGTCAGGCGAGGAGGCGGGAGCAGGGGTAGGGTCACCGGTCACGCCGCAATTAGGTGGTGATCCCAGGAGCCTACAGACCAGACCGAGGAGTAAAGTGTCCCCTTTCGGTTTAGACCCCAACTTAGGTAAGTCACTCATAAATACCTCTGAGAGGACACCCGTCGCCAGTACGCCCACGTTTCGAGCGTGTACCGACAGAAGACCCCGCACCACCACTCACCCTCTCTCCCCGAGACCGGCAGGACGGATGTCGCGTCCCCACTCGACCCGGAACCGGGGACGGACGAGGGGGTCCGAGGAACCTCGTCGATGTGAGACCAAAGGCAGGTCGACCAGGTTGTTTCGTGAAAAGGAGAGACCGAGGGTCCGGGAGTCGGGTGGTGACCCTCCCTCTGGTTCCCCTCCCCTCCCCGAAGGGAAAGGAGCCATGGACCCCCACTTGTTCGAGCCCACGGTGGTCTCCCGGTGGGAAGAGTCGAACTCTCCGGGTTGAAGTGTACTAGCAGTGTAAGGTAATTAAGAGTCCACGTTTATGAAAGTGCAAAGTGTCGACTGTAGGTGTGTCGAGTGTGACGACAACAACCCCGTAAACCCTACAGCAGCAAATGTGCCGACCAGGTAGCACGTGGACACAATCCGTCACTAATTTCTAAACCTCGGAGATTCATCCTTCACCAACAGCGAGTCAGCGTGTCAGGATAGACTGAGAAACGCTGGGGTTTATCGATTATTGACGGGCAATTGGCTCTTCCTCGTCTTTTGTGTCAACGGTTCCACAGTACAAAGTCGGTGACATCCCCACCCACCGTCGAGAGGATTGGGGTTCCGGTACACGACCCGTACTATGACCTGAGACGGAGTCCGCCCGCCCCAGGGGGTCTGTCGGGTTTCAGGTCACTGTAGTCGACCCGGCGGGGTGTCGGAGTCGATTTGCTTACGAGTGAGACTTCAGGAGACTTCCGGTCCACAGTACGGGGGAACAGCCCCAAAGAACTGCGGAATAAGACTTTACGTCAGGAAAAAGACAAAGGGACGTCCCGGGGCGAATGCGGAGGACGAGAACCGTGAGAGTCAACCGTAAAGGACGAAGAGCAGAGTCTTTGCCCCTGTACCCCGGAGGGAGTAAAGTGAGTTCTGAGAAAAAAAAAGAAGGAATACACCCTAGGATCAAGGAGTTAGTCCCTAGTTTGGGTTCAAGGGACGTCACCTTCGCACCTCTTGAATTGGTGCCCTGACGGTCCCTTAAGGAAGTGAGACTTGAGTTTTGATGAGCACAAGAGATCTTTTACTGAACAGAATTCTTAATAGGTGTAAATCTGTAATTATAGGTGACAATTGGATTACACTAAAATTACGGTTCGAAACCACACATATAATAAATGGACTAAATTTTTTGGTAGCCGTCCTAAAGGGACCACCGGGTCACCAATTCTGAGGCTCGAAGGTAACCGACGCACCCAAGGTAGGGACCAGTCCCTTGATTCTAGGGTGTACGGTACACCGGTTTTCATTTGTTTGTTTTTATTTTTGGTAGAAGTAGAGATCACATAAAGGAGGGGTCGAAAAAAGTTTGGTACCAAGTTCAGGATGGACTTTAGTCAAAACACTTGGCGGGGTCGTCAATAGACTTTCACTTTCAACGAGTCAGTACAGGTTGAGAAAAGCTGGGGTACCTGAAATGTCAGATACCTTAAGAGGTCCGGCCCTATGACCTCACCCATCGGAAAGGGAAGAGGTCCCCTAGAAGGGTTAGGTCCCTATCGTAGGTCCAGAGGGTGTAACGTCCACCTAAGAAATGGTCGACTCGGTGTTCCCTTTGGGATTGAAAAAGTCGTCAAAATTTGTCCTTTTTATTCTAAAGGGACCACCAGGTCACCAACTCTTAAGTGGACGATCAGTCACATTCCCTGTGCTCAAATTAAGGAAAAGACCCTTCTACGGTGTACGTTGATTCGGGACTACGGGATCTCCGACAAGACATGAGATCCCTTTCGGTGACGTCACCGTTCGGACCCGTGGTGTTGATCTCTTCCGGTCACGTGTCGTCACTTGGGTCGCGTCGGTATTCAGTCATTTATTTTTTAAACCTTTTTTTTGATGACCACTGACTGGGGGATAGAGTTACTGACTCTGATGAAGAACGAGGGGAAGTTTTTGAGTATTGGCTCGTCTTAGAGGCCTCCACCAACAACCCCCTGTCTCTCGGGCAGTGAAGGGGGTCTGACGACCGTAACCTGATTTCCGTCAAACGGAAAGACGGTAAGCACTCGTGACTAAAACCTTCGTCTCTCGTCGTCCTGGTCGCGACTACTGCTGCGAACTGGATCGTCGGGGGTGGCCCGAGAGCCGCGGACAGGCGTCACGCCGGTACTCGTCGAGGGGACCTTGACTTGACCCCAGCCGTCCGTAGGACCGGGACGACCCAGACCGGGGTGCGACAGGGGTCCGGGTCCCGGGAAGTGAGTCCCGACCCGGGAGGTGGACGAGTGGGAGGGGAAGACCAGTCGATTCCCTTCTGGGCACGGGTGAAGGTCTTCGTGGGTCGAGCTGTGGTGTGGGGGCCCCGCTGTAGTGTGAGAAGTCAGCAGATCGTCGGACAAGTGACCCGCGGGCGGACTCAGTGACAACTGATTTTTTTCTACATGTTGAACTCTCAACGTTCAATTCAAAATAGACCCCGTTTTACTCCCGACGTCGGCCCTCCGTCGTAGAGTCTGTCGAGACTCTCTGACGAGGTTTCGCCGTCACCCCCTCTCAGTTATATATTCCAAGACCACTTCCCCCTCAAGTTAGGGTACTTTGTGGGTCAAATGTGTTCCAAAAAACAATCAGGACTCCTAGACTACAGTGGAACTTCCCTAAATCACGAAGAGATCTATCCTCCTCTACGTTCCTACCTCTAGTATTTTATACAAGGATTTGTGTAGGTTGGTTTCTGGACAGGGAGGTCTAAGGGACCTCGTGTCTCGTGGAGTGAGGTGTGTTCAGGGAGTCCCCAACAACTTCCAGTTCTCGATAAAATCGACGTACCCAAAGTCAGAGGCACCTCCGTCTACCGTTTACGGAAACAACAAGTCTGGAACCGTTACGAGAACCATTCACGGTTAAACATCAACTGTAGTGTGTGTGTGGACACACACGACCCATGTGTGAGTGCGTGTGTGTCTCTTGTGCGCGCGCCCGCGCATCCTTCGCGAATCACACAGGCGTCAACGGCCGTCTCTCCATTCGGTCCCGGTCCTCAAGTCCCCCGCACCAGTGTCCGGGCGGACCCTCGTCGACCGTCCCTCCTTGCGTCCCGCGACTCGTGGGCCAAGGCGGGCCCGGAGAAGACGCGAGAGCGGCGGTCCCCTCCCGCCCTGAAGGCCGATCCTCGCCTTCGCTGCCGCCGTCACTCCCCTTAGCCGGCGACAGTTACGTCCGCCGAGCCGTGCAGCACACGCGGCAGAGGCCGCCGCACCTGTCGCGCCACCGTCGCGACGACGACTCCGCCTCTCCACTCCTCCGGCTCACCGGGCCGGCGGGGGCTCGCCGGGGAAGAGCCTCTCGGGACGGACCGCCGCGCCGCGGGGCCGGGAGTGAGACGCGGACCCCCAGCCTCTCGCGCGCCGGCGGCGAGGCGGACAGCCCCTCGCCAGTCCGGGGGTCAACGGCGGCCCCAGCTCGTCCCCTCTCACCCGGAGGCTGAGGCCCGCCGGCGCAAAGAGGGACCGGCGCGCCGCCACCGCCGCCGCAGGCGTGAGTCGGACTCCTCGCGGCGTCGGAGGCACCTCCGCGAATAGAGGTGCTGTGTGCTGCACCGGCAGACCGATGCACACGCTGGTCAGGGCTGCCCGAATAGTCCAGCGCCGACACGAAAGGTGAGCCACCCACTGTCTGACGCGTCTTCGCGAAGGCAAAAGAGTCCGCGGACAGCCCGCGGGGGCCAGCCCTCGGCTCCGAGTGACGGGTAGACTGAGAGGCAGGCACACTGGGCGAGGGCAACCCTCGGGAGGTCATGGATCACCGCGAGCATCCAGGACTCCGCAGAGAGCAAGAATCCGTGAACCTTACGTCTCCCTTGGGGTCCAAGGACTGGACCCTGTTCACTAAGTTCGAGAAGGACAAACATTTTACCTCCGTGGCGCATGGAGGGTCCCAATGACCTCCACTTTCACTTTCTTTCACTTCAATGAGTCAGCACAGGCTGAGAAACACTGGGGTACTTGACGTCGGGCGGTCCGAGGAGGCAGGTACCCTAAAAGATCCGTTCTAATGACCTCACCCAACGGTAAAGGAAGAGGTCCCTTAGAAGGGCTGGATCCCTAGTTTGGGTCCAGAGGGCGTAACATCCGTCTGTGTAAATGGCAGACTCGGTGGTCCCTCCAATGACCTCCATCATCATTATTTATTGTTCTGTGTGTTTCGGAAATGGGGTCACGGGTCGTGTGCAATCCGTGAGTCGTCATCTCCAATAATCAAGCATAATTATTGGTTTGACAGTGTTTTCCACATTATTTTTCACAGTTTATGTTCATCTCTGTCTGACACTCGTATGTATGGACGTTACCCCTTCCCTTAGTTTCGTAGTGTCTCTACCACCACAAACGCGACTCTGATGACAGTTTCGGTTCAAGTATACAAGTCACCGTGTCACTCCGGTCTGTGTGACTGCAAAACTCAAACCTCGTCTCTTTCCAAATAAGTAGATCCTCCATCGTTGGACCTTCTACTCTCTGGATTCTAGGAGAGTAGGCACCATAGTGGTGAACCTCCTCCTCCTCCTCCTCCTCCTCAAGGGATTCGTTTCCGACCCCGAGTCCTCCACTCCTTTGCAGAGACCGCCTCAGCTGTCGTCCACGTTTCGAGTCCGTGTCTTCGCGACCGACCCGGACCCTCCCTCTCGCTCCGTCTCTCCTCCGACTCGCGACGAACACCTCTCACGAGAGAAGCCCCGAAGTCTCACACAGCACCCTCTGTCACGTCTCGGGAGCCTCCCAAGACTGATCCGCCGCGGTGCAGACCCCGTTCCCACCGTCTGTAGGGACGCCTCTGATCAATCCAATAGAAGGAGGAAGTCCTTCCGATCGCGAGGAAGGGTCTTAGGCCCGACTCGTCGAAGTGTCTGGTCGAAGGAACCCAAAACGAGGAGGCCCGCCTTCCGACTCCCCGTCTCGTCTCTTCGTCGTCCAGGAGGGGAGCTGCACCTCCAGAGAAGGTCAGAGCAGCCTCCACGTATAAGACGGTACACGGAGGCTTCGCGACACCGCAGGACCTCGCACTCACCCGTACAGAGGTCCTCCTACTAGTCCGGGTACTCCGGTACCTTCCCCTCCAAAAAATTCGAGATCCTCACCTCAACACACACACAAGACGCACTCGGGAACAAGACAACGACCCGTGACGGCCCGAGACCCCTGTGTACCCACACACTCTGCCGCGACCGTCCACCGTCTCACGGAGTGAAATCATCGACGTCCCCGCGCGTGTCCTTGTCGCCCTCGGGTCACATCCCACGTGACAGTCCCTTCGTCCCAGGCCCCTACACCCTTCGTCTCTTCCCTCCTGGACGACCCCACCCCGATCACCGGAACGAGTCCGCCGGAAAATCACAAACCGTCTCGAAACAGTGGCTCAGAGACGAGAAACCTTATGACACAATTTCGAAAATGTCAGGCCACGGGACAGAAAGTAATGTAAGTAAAGAGTATACACCATCTGTGGACACATGAATCTTTCAACCAGAGGGGGTGCAAACCAAACCATGAAACAGACGTTGTCTTTTCCCCTTTTTGTCCAGAGTTACATATCTCTACACACACGGACACACACACACAATCAGCGAGTCAGTGCATGTTGAGAAACGTTGGAGTTCCTGACATCGGACGGTCCGAGGAGACAGGTACCTTAAGAGGTCCGTTCTTATGACCTCGCCCAACGGTAAGAGAAGAGGTTCCCTAGAAGGGCCGGGTCTCCAACTTGGACCCAGAGAACGTAATGTCCGTCTAAGAAATGGTAGACTCGGTGGTCCTTTCGGGACACTATTTCGTTGGTTTTAAAAAATACAGAAATACAGACTACTGAATCTTAGATTAGGAGTGACCCATTAACCGTCATTGAAAACTTAACTCAAACGAAAAGACTATTGACTTACCGCCAAAAATAAACAAAACTTTTTAACACATCTTAAAGACGGAAAGAAAGTGGGTCAGTGTAACGATTCAGAGAGATATACAACCGTGTCGTGCCCCTGTACTTCTACCTTTCAACGGTAGAGCAGGTGTGGAGACCCTGCGAGTGTGGAGGCCTACGAGTGACAGTCAAGTCGGGGTGTCCCACAACACTACTACCTCCGGAAATGGTTCACGTCGTCTCCCAGTCCCACCCTCGGGGACGGTCTCGCAGTACCCGCCAAACGTTATTCTACACCAGTCGCGACGTCCGGTGCACCGTCGCCCTCCCTGTCGGTCAGGGTCACGTCTCTCCACGTCCTCTCGGGTCCTCCGTGACGGAAAAGGTGGTCCAGCTACGATGTAGGGGAGAACTGAAACGGGAGGTGAGGAGGGGGGTCCAATGGTCCACTGTCCCCACAAATACTTCTTGACCCTGAGGGACCTGCTCGTGCCGCAAACGTGACGGCTGTCTCTGACGCTCCTACGGATGTCTCACACGGCCTAGGACCTGTAGGGGAAGGCGGTCCACAGGATGCACTTCCTCATGACCTTACTGCACAAGTCCACCCCCCGAGGGCTACACCGCACCCGGGAGAGGTGCCGTCCGGACGGCCCCAGTCGGTCCGATTACGGTCGGTCGCGAAAGAGAAAAGTCCGGCGCCACGACCTCTGGTGCACACCCTCCGGAGCCGGCGGGGACCCCTCAGACCCAACCTTCGGTCCGGACGTAGGACTCGTGGGGTCGGGAACAAGGATAATGACACGGTGTACGGTCTTCAGAGAAATTGTAGAGAACTTGGAACTCTACAAAGACGACGATTTAATCGTACTCTCTTGCTCCCGAGTCCAGACGAGACCTTCCGGCCGATACCGACCAGGGAGTCCTACCTTGGGGACCCGACAGTCACAGCCCGACTCCTTGGTCGATCCCACGACCAACTTGTCTGTGGGCTCGGACCCGCCCCGGGACGTTGGACATGGAGTCGTCCGCGCGACCAACCAAGAGCCTACCCCAAGGGACCGAGAATGAAACCCTTTACCGCGTTACCCGGAGCCACGGACCACTCACGTCTAAGTCTACCTTTCGCGTCGACCGAAATTTGTTTGCAAACTACTTTTATGACTTTTACTAAGACATGACTTCGAGGATAGAACGTCTTTTAATGTCAAAATCATTTTGTCCCTCTTTGAGATTCGTTCAGTACATGGACTAAATAAAAAGGTATCCTACAAACTGTGAATCTTTATTTTTCCAAAAAGAAAAGTAAGGTCACTAAAAAATTTACTTATACTTTTTCCTTCTTGAGGATTAGGACTGTATCAGACGTTGTTCGTATAGTTTAAGGCAACAAAAAAATTAATACGACACCTATTGGAACCATTCACTAAACTTAATAGAAGTAAATAGAAAAATTTTTAGTACTCTATAGGTCCTCGACTCCAACCAAAGTCGTACACAGACGACCTAGACTCCTACATTTCGAATTTAAACTTCCCGAGTGGGTCGTAACCTGTTCATAAAAAGGAGGTTGAGACCTCACTCTTAGTGTCGACTCGACCCGTCTTAACTATGAAAACTTGACACCACGATCTCTTCTGAGAACTCTCAGGGAACCTGACGTTCCTCTAGTTTGGTCAGTTAGGATTTCCTTTATTCAGGACTTATAAGTAACCTTCATGACTACGACTTCGACTTCAAGGTTAGGAAACCGGTGGACTACGCTTCTCGAGTGAGTAACTTTTTCTGACTTCCGTCCTCCTCTTCCCCTGGTGTCTCCTACTCTACCGACCGTAGTGGCCACGTTACTTGTACTCAGACTCGTTCGAGACCCTCCACCACTTCCTGTCCCTCCGGACCGTACGACGTCAGGTCCCCCAGCGTTTCTCAGTCTGTGCTGACTCGTTGACTTGTTGTTGTTGACTAATTGACCCGAAGGGACAACCGAGTCACCACTTCTTAAGCGGACGGTTCTTTCCCCTGCACCCAAACTAGGGACCCAGTCCTTCTAGGGACCTCTTCCTTTACCGTTGGGTGAGGTCATAAGAACGGACCTCTTAGGGTACCTGTCTCCTCGAACCGTCCGACGTCAGACACCCCAGTGTTTCTCAACCTGTGTTGAATCGCTGATTTGTTAAGAAACCAATTCTTGACCCAGTCAAAACGACGTCGAAGGTCCTTTGTCAGAGTCTTAGGACTTACAGACACTTCAAAAGTGTGTTACGTTCCGGAGACCTAATCATATACGGAACCATCCAAGAAAGCGAAAAAAGTATCACACCTTTCTTCTTTAACTAAAATGACCTACCAGGAAGTGACACTATTTTCATTATACGTAAATAAGTCAAGTCAAGTCAGCGAGTCAGTACAGACTGAGAAACACTGGGGTACTTAGCGTCGTGCGGTCCGGAGGGACAGGTAGTGGTTGAGGGTCTCAAGTGAGTCTGAGTGCAGGTAGCTCAGGTACTACGGTAGGTCGGTAGAGTAGGAGACAGCAGGGGAAGAGGACGGGGGTTAGGGACGGTCGTAGTCTCAGAAAAGGTTACTCAGTTGAGAAGCGTACTGCACCGGTTTCATGATCTCAAAGTCGAAATCGTAGTAAGGAAGGTTTCTTTAGGGTCCCGACTAGAGGAAGTCTTACCTGACCAACCTAGAGGAACGTCAGGTTCCCTGAGAGTTCTCAGAAGAGGTTGTGGTGTCAAGTTTTCGTA
>SJYO01018757.1:93574053-93614200 GCA_006410555.1 Capra ibex
GGATACGATTAATTCTGAGAGTTTTATGAGGTTTTGAGAGACACGACAAATGTCAACTCTCCATCATTTGTTAGTACACGGATCACCGTCGTCATACCTATTAGGACAGTGTGTTCGATCAGACAGTCGTCTCTCCAAACTGGACTCTGTAGGAACAGGGTGGGTCTCGTCCCTTAATCGTCGTTAATAACTGTGTTGTTTACTTTTTGGGAAGTGGTTATATTAAGGATTGGTTGATATGATTATTAAAGATTGAGGGGTTTTATTAAACGGAAATCATTCAGATTTTGTAGAGTACGGAGAGTCCAACCCTCCGACATTTGTTAGTGTACACCGACCTGTTTGGATGTCCACCCGATCTATTGGAAGTCTCCTCAGGCATTCGACTTTGTGAGAACAGTGCGGGTTCTTAAAAATAACAGAACCTCGACGTGCAAATGAGGAAGAGACTTTCTTTGCCAATACCCCCTCTCGGGGGGCATCTCAGTCTCCACATCCACTCTCGTATTTTGTCTGAGACCAAACCCCCAATCTACGAGCCCTTGTCCCCCAAAGGACTCCGAACTAGTGCGGAAACGCATACGGTTCGGAGGAAGGAGTACTGGAAACGGTGCCCGCCTTAAGGAGTGCGACCGGGGGCCGTGAACAACCGAAACCAAAGGAGAAGTTTTTTCCTGTCAACGGAGTTCCCAGTAAGGGGCGCCCCGGAGGTCGACCGAGTCCGCCCGCGGGTCCGTCCCGACGACCCTTTGAATTGGGTCAAGACCCCTTTCGTCCGCTGTCACCGGGTCAAGAGTCGGAACGTAACAGCTCTAACTCCACACTGCATGAAGTCACACTTTACTCCGACAGAGGACTGTAAGTACCGTGTCCAGACCGTCGAACGAAATCTTCTAATGCACATATTTAATAGTCACAGTTTCCCGTGCTCCACAGCGGTCGGATCTTTCACGGTTCGTCAGCTGACCTTCCGACAACAAGACGTTTGTCAAAGGAGCCGACGTCCTGACATCCCTTGGACACGAAGAGGTCCAGACCGGACGGGACCGGACGGAGGACAGGGGACGGAGGGAGAGACTGGGGTCTCCACAGGGGAGAGACGTGGGTAGAATCGTCCCGGTCGTCCGTCCAGAGGCCCAGGAGAAGGGACTCCTCTTCTTCGAACCGACGTAGCGACCGTTCCCCTGGAACCCAGCCCCCGACCTGGGTCGGACCAAGAGGGTTGAGGTGCCAGAGACGAGGAGGGACCAGGAGATACAACAGGCCGGTCAATGTCCGGCGTCGAGTCGACGGGACACTAGAGAGGAGGGGAGATGGAGCGCCGTCGACTCCGGTGTCTAGTCACTCGACTGGTCCGGGTCTGGTCCGGCGGCGAAAGGGCCACAACTCTTCCGGAGGACGACGGCGGGCGTGTCGTGACACAGGGGACCTCCCACACCCCCGCCCGCCTCCCTCTGTACTGGCGAAGGGAGGGGCCACGACGGACATGTGAGGACCCGTGGGGAGTGGTCCTTTCGTCGGGGGGCGGGGTGTGTGACCCTCCCGGACCGGCACCGGCGGGTCGGGACGACGGATCCGCGAGGTGTCGCCTTAGTCCGGGGTCCTGGGTCCCCAGCGCCGAGAGCCCCACGATCATCTACTTCGTAAGCACAGACACAGCGCATCGTGCGGACGAATAGAGGACCTTTTCCACGGCGGCGCGTCTCGACCGCCCCGGAACGACTGGTCTGGACTAGCGTGTCACGGACGAGCTCAGACACAACGACAACATTATCACGGCGTCACAGAAACAAGAGACGCACAAAAGTTCTGTGATATCTGAAATAAAACAGGACTGACTTAACGGGACCCCCGATCTTCTTCGGAGGACCGGAATCAGGAACCCCTCTCCCGTCGCGCGGGTCGGACTCGAGGACACGGGATGGACAGGGTCCCCGTCGGACACAGGAGTGGATAGAACCCCGTCCACCGTGCGACCGGTTGGACCTCGTCCCTTCCACGACTTCCCTCGAGACCCACGGCAGTTTGGGAGGGAATCACCCCCAGGGAGAAGGACCAACTCCCGATGAACGAAAGAAAAAATTTTTAGTATCGAAAAAACAACAAACAAATTTAAATCAAAACTTTGTTTTTATCACAAACCGTTTACTCAGACGGATGGATTACTGACCAAATGACCTGAGAGAAAAAGTGAAAAGTGAACTAAAACAACAAAATATGCATTTTGGACTACCTTACCTTGGGTACACTAACCCGAGTCAAAGGTCGAGACGGGAGCAGAGGGACGTGGGGACACCTACCAGTGAACTTGATAGATTCGGAACCAAAGGAGTGGACTTCTACCCCTATTTGGACAGTATCCCGATTGTACTCCCAGTTTAAACTCCAGCGCCTTCCTTTTGTATTCGTCGGTGTGTCTCTCGTGCAACGTGCACTGCCCGGCCCGGTGTGCGACACGGACCCGAGAGACACGGAAAACGTGCCCACACTCGAGCCGCACACTGAACGACGCCGAAGCGGGTCGGGACCAGTACTGCGTACCTCTCGCCGGCACTGCGACCGGAGTGCGAGACAAAGGAGGTAACCGGTGACCCGACGTCCCGCCTCCTGGGTCACAAGCACCAACATCTTCCAGACATTGTGCGGTCCGTCGTGGGTCGTCGGGTCTCCGTCTCGACCTGGAACAAAAGGCTTGGGGCAGGGTTCCGGTCCCAGTCCGTCTCCAGACGTGGTGACGGCAGTTCGACCCTTGTCAGAAATGTCACTTTGTCTGGAAACCTCCCCGCAGGGTCCACCATCTCCTGGGTAGACGGTTACGTCCTCCACATTCTGTACGCCCGAAGGATATTCTCTGGGGACCCGACCCTCTAGGGCACCTCCTCCCGTGCCGTTGGGCGAGGTCATGAGAACGGACCTCTCAGGGTACCTGTCTCCTCGGACCGCCCGACGTCAGGCACCCGAGCGTCTCAGTCTGTGCTGACTCCGCTGAATCGCGTGTGCGTCTGCAAATCCCTTTGGAGTCTCCTCGCCGACTGTCCGCAGTCGAACGTGAGGTTTGTCAGGTCACAGAGGTTCGCCCCTTCACCCAACTCTTCGCCCACGACGACCCCTCACACCAGCCGTAGGTGACCCCCGCCCTCCACTCCTCGTCGGTCCCGCACTTGAGGACACCAGTTACCTTTGTCGCGTCGGGTGTGACAGAGTCATCCCAAACGACACTCCGAAGAGTAAACTAAAAGGGTTTGCACCGAGCAAAGCAAAAGAAGAATTATGAATTATTACAAAAACAGTACACTACAAATTAGAAACTTTTGTATCGGATTGTGTACCCGGCCTTATTTAAGGGAATAGTGTATTTTAGAGGGAAGGCACATAAACAAGTTGTCATCTACTTAATCCCTAAACTTAAAAAGAATTGGTACCGTCGAGAAAAAAGACCTTCACACGACAACTCATAACTAGAAACAAAGACGGTCTGGTCCCGAGCAGACAATTTCATTTGCCTTCCTGTGACAATTTTCGTCTCGTACCACCAAAAACAAGGACGTTGTAGAAAACAAGAAATGAGAACCGTCGCCATTTTGAGGAGGTCCGTCGACTGTCGAAATTTCTGGTCTGGAAGAAAGAGTCGGTCCAAGGGGTCCTCCGCGAGTCCTCTTGGGAGAAAGGGGACCCCCTCGATTGCTTTCTAAAGCATTTCTTTTATCGACGACTCTTGTCTGAAGTAGTGCACGAAGTCTTCTTCCTCCATCCCGACTCCCCGCAGCGACGACCGTCCCCGGGGTAAGATCCCTCTGTGTCCGTCTCACATCCGCTCCTGCGGCCCGCTGCCGGCAAGGGTGAGCGAACAGAGTGCGATCTGTACAGTCGAACCCTTCCCTGGGACTAGGGCTGGAGACTGGGAGGACGTTGGAGCGGGATACCGGACCGAACACGAAGGACGAGGGCGAGACCGGACTCCCCGACGGCGCTCGCGTCCGGGCCGGCCAGGACCGCCACCGCGACGAATGCCACCGCGACGAATATTCGCATCGGCGGCCCAGGAACAGACCCTGGACTTTCTTCGGGGAGTTCCAGACACGCACCGAGACTGACCATAGACACCGGGACCTCCTCGTCTCGGCCCGGGACCGGGTCTCCCACCCCACCGAGCCCCGCCCACTCGGGGCCCTTCGGGACACAACATGGGTCAGGACCGGACCCCAGAGGTTCACCTCACGCCCTGGGGGCGGACCGACGAGTAGAGTGTGGACCGGAAGGCAAGCAAAGTCTCGTACCCGTAGACAAAATAACCATTTTCCTTGAAACTTTTAAAGTAGGAACTCCACTCACAAGAAACCACGCTTTCTAACCCCGGGACAAAGACGAGTCTTGGACCTCGACAACCACTACCTCGGGAACAAAAGGTCATAAATGTCGGAGCTGGACCAGCCAAATAAAGATATCTTCTGTTGTTCCAAGACCCCTGTGTATTTCCACTCTGCGTTAGACCCCGACGAAAAGTACGACTCGCGGAACTCCGAACCCCGCACGGACGCACGACCCCCAAGTCCGCCCCACGGGGTCCGGGACGACTCGTCGTCCCCACAACCTCCCGGTGTCCCTCCCCGGACGTAGAGAACACCGAGGAGTCCGCGACGTCGGTTATTATCGCCCACGGGGACCGAGTCGCTCGGAGTGGAGCTCGGTCCGCAAGTACGCGCGCGCTCTCTCACCTTCCGGTGTCCCTTCGGGTGGGACCCCCTTCCTCAGTCCGACCGACGTCTCGCGCCCAAGGTACTGAATCCGAGTACCGTCTCGGCCCTGGCGGGGCGAAGGACCACCCGACGACGAGGAGTAAGCGTCAAAGACGACCCAACCCGTGGGGGTCAGACACGACCCGACCGTACCCTCCTGTCCAGTCCACGGGTCCACCCTCCCGTCTCCACCCCGACGTGGCACCCCCGGACTACTGTCCGGGGAAGGACCACGGCCACACCCCCACCCCGAATCTACACTGCCCGAGGGGCTCTTGGCGCACAAGGATTCCGTCCTCCTCCCCGGTCGGGACGACCCCTGTCGCCGTCCCACGAGGGTCGGACAGGGCCGTCCTCTGCCGGTCTCGGAGCCTCTCGGACCAGGTCCTCCCCTCGCGACTCGGACCCGCGGCGCCCAGGGGACCGGGGACGGCCCAGAACGCGACGACCCCCACCCCCATCCCCACGCGTCTCCACCAACCTCTCGTGACCCGTGCCTCCCTCGCTCCGACGCACCCACCGGGACGGGGTACACCAGCTATGTGCCCTCGTCCGACCGGCCACTCCGGGTGCCTCCGAGTCGTTCCCCGAGCACCGAAGGCCGCCCCGTGAACCAGGTGGAGGACTTCCTCACCCGGGACGAGTGACGTCCGACCCACCGGGGCGTCGACCTTGACGAGGAACGCCCCAGCCTCCATGTCGGATTGGGGTCGACGGAGTTCGTCAGGTGTCTCCCCGCGGAGGACGGACGGTGGGGGGTAGGGTGGTCCTGCAAACGCTCTCCTGAGGAGGGTGGAGTGACTCTTTGACAGAGGTATCCGACCAAGGACATGTGAAACCCGGTCTCTCGGTTGTATCCTCCGAATGCCCTCGGGACCATGCACCACCTCTTCCTACCACGGTTCCCGCTGCACGAACACCACTCAGCCGCCCCTGCACTACCTCCGGCCCGGCCCGTCTCGGGTGCCTCGACTCGTCCGTCCCACCCCCGAGACGTCCCGGAAACGAGACGTGGGAGGTCCTAACCGCGGCGATCGTCTCCGAGACACATTCCATGGACAATCGAGAAGGACACACGGGCAGTGCGACCGGTAGTAGTGCGGTCAGGGACATTCATCTACGGTGGAGAGACTACCATGTGTCGCCTGCCTGGGTTTCGACCTCACACGCCTTCCGGCACACCTGTACCCCACCAGTCACGGGCCCTGCCCAGACGAGTGCTGCCCGGGGTCGCGCAGCGACAACTTGCTGTTCCTGCCTCGACCCCGGTCAGGTCCGGCGGACGACGTCGAGACCCTGGACCACGGATTCGTCCCGGACGCCTGCAAAAATCACAGTGTCGCAACCCCGCCCGTCGTCCAGGACGACCACACACCGTCCACTTCGGGCCCCGGGACAGGGGACGTCTTACTAGGTCAGGGTCAGAGCCGTCCCGACCTCCGCTCGTCGGACCGACTCGCGTGCGAGACAAGAATCTGACCCACCTCCCGGTCGCTGGGGTGGGTGGCACCGGCCCTGTAGAGGAGGACCCTCTCGGGACCACGTCTTCAGACCTGTCGCTAAGACTAGCCCAACTTAATTTCACTGAAAGCACACTACAAGTCGTCACAGAAAACGAAACCCTTTCCGCCAGGGACTCACCCAGAGGAACAGACGAATCCCGGGCTCTCAGGACCTGAGCTACAAGAGGTAGGACGGAGCCCCGGGGACGACCCACGATCCTCCGGTCCCACACACCTCCGGGGTCCTCGGACAAGGGTCGGTGCACCCCGAACCACCCTAGGGACACCCTCACACCGACCGGACCCACAGGCCCGCGACCCGTCCGTCCCACACCGCCCCTCCTCTCCTCACTCCGGCACCCGCCTGGCGCACGACCGAAAGTGAGACGCGAGTACACGTGTCCCAATCCCTCCGAGGTCCCTACGCGCGCTCAGAGGGGCCCAGTCGCACCAAAAGGCAGCACTTACGGCACGTCGCTCCCCCGAAACCCCGTCCCTGGGAGATGACTCCCACGTCCCGCGGTGTCGGAGTGCCAGGCAGGGCGTCCGGGGGGCCTGTCTGGTGGGCCGGGACATGTCCCTGGACGACGCCTGACCGGCACAAGTGACCTAACGCCTCCTCGGCGGACGACGGGACCAGGCGCTGTTCTACTACCGCACAGTGAAGGCGAAGGCGGTGGTCTACCGCGATCCACTGACGAGTCCCTGCGTACCCGGTCCCGTCAATCCTGCCCCACTCTGGACCCCGTCCCTCCCGGAGTCACAGGTCTAGTGTATCGCGCAAGTCGAGAGGAGCGGGAGACGGATGCGTGTCTGTCCGACCCCCGTGACTCCGGTCGACTCGGAGGAAACAGGCCCTACGTCCCCCAAGAACCCTTCCCCCACCCCCGGAGCCAGGTCGCCCGCCCACCGACCGTCCATCACATGCACGGGTGGACCGGGGCCGACCCGCCGCGGCGCGGGGAGACCGACGACGACGGGACTCGAAGGAAACAGACGTGAAGGACGAGGAGGAGGGACCCCGATTGCGGACTCCGACACGCGAGTCGTTCCGATCGTGGGGGAGGTTCCCAGGAACAGAAGGTGGTCACGGGACGCACGACTGGGAGTTGGTCCTGCCGTGGCACACCCACTGTCGGCACTTCCGACACGCGCGCGAGCGGGGTCCTGTCCACTCAACCTGAGGCCGACCGCCCAGTCTACCCCAACACCGGGGCGTCGACAAACACCGGGAAGAATCGTGGTCGAGCCGGACGTCTCTGCGTCCGATCACCATCTCCGAAGTACGAGACCTTCCTGTCTGCCGGACGGGAAGAAGGTCTGTCACTCCCCGACTCCCGTCTCTCCACACCCCCACGACCAGTGTGTCGGTCGGGACGCGGATCGCGACCAGAGGGTTAGCTCTCGTGCGCCGGATCGACGGCACGCCAGGGCGGGACCGGGAGGACACCGGACCCGGGGCCCCCCGCTCCTACCTTCCTCCCCTCCGCCACGCCCCGGGCGGGAGGGGTAGCGATCTGGTCGGCGCGTCTAGGTCCGGCGAGCCGTGGGCCTCCGGCCCAGGATAACATCCACTGCGCCGAAGACAAGGAGGTCAAGCGGCACAAGATGTTTCCCCTGCTCACGGACCCGTCGCCCTTCTAGGATGCAGACCCCGGTAGGCGGATGTGTGACGTCTTCCCGGTCTCCTGTAGGTCGCACCGGTGCCTCCCGAGGTCGCTGTCGGGCCCGGACCCCGGACGTAGGACTGCCTCCGCCTCGCCGACGACACCTCGAACGCCCTCCTCCCCACCCCCTCGCCTCGGTCCCCCGGCACCCCCGAGTCGTGACGGTGGGGGGGCCACTGGGACGCCGGCGAGGTCACGACCGACCTCCCAGACAGGGTCCACGGCAAACATCCCAAGGAGGGAGTGTGGGGTCTTCTCCGTCGTAGGTTATGTTTGACGGGCCCTGCATCCAAGACTGCCACGGAAACCCCCCGCCCCGGGTCCCCCGACAGAGCCCCGAGGTCCCGTGCCCCCCCACACACCGGTCCGCCCCCTATCGTGCCTCCCCTACCCGGGGCGAAGAGACAGAGGTAAGCACGGACACGGGCGGGAGGGGACACCGTCCCGGTGCACTCGTCGGAACTCGGCTCAGGGTCGGACGTCCCACAGACGGCCCCTCCCGACGTCCGAACTCCGGGGAGACTCACGCCGGGACAGGGTTCAGGTCCGTCGACGTGTCTTGGGGGGTAGTGGGGTGGTCTCACGGGGCGCGGGACCGGTCAGTGTGGTCTTTTGCCCCGGACCCGGGGACCCGCCCAAGTGGCACTCCGTCAACCGCCCACGCGAGCGGAACCAGGCAAGTCCGCGGCACTGTCTTGAGTGACTGCGCCCTCAGGAGAGAGAGTCGACGGTCCCGGTGCACAGTCTGGTCCCAGGCCGGAGCCTGCCCTGCCACGCGAGTGTCCGTCCCTCTTCCGGTGTCGAGGCATCCCTGACACCCGGGGTCGGCGGGGTCCCAGAAGAGGGACACGACGAGACAGCCATCTCGACGTCGGGGGGTGCAGGGGGAGGGGGCCAAGGTCCGGGGGTCGTCCCGCGCAGGGGTCCCACCCCGTCCCCTGTACCGACCGTGGAGGGTGGTGTGACGCACCGAAGGTTCTGGTCCCCGGGAGGTCGGTCCGAACCGGTCTCTCCGAGGCGAGTCGGGTCGCGTCTCCGTCTGGACGTCGGCGAGAGGCGCAACACGACCCGACCCCTCGCCCCGTCTCTCCGGTCGTCGCGGGAACCCGTGGAAGTCGGGGCGACCCTCCGGTCCCGACTCTGTGGTGAACACAAGACGGTCGAGGTCCCCGTCGTACCTCGGGGGGACCCGAGTCCGAGGGGCCCCAGGTGACGGAACCCGACCCCGAGAACGACAGACCCCTAGGAGGTCCCACCCTCCTTACCACCGACCTCCCCCGGTCGCCGTCCCTGTACCTGGTCGTCTCCTCTCCGACGGGAAGATCGGAGGTCTACCGAGACGGACAGGACGACCGGGCTACGGTCCGGAGGTCGGTCCAGTCGGTCACCTCCGCCCTCCTCCTAGTGTTTGGACGGCGATGGGGACAGAGTCGTCATGGGCACCCTCGGATCTCCGGGCGTGACGGTGGAAGAGGACCCGTGTCGGACGGGGGGAGGCTCGGGAGGTCCGGGTGTCACGGCGGAAGAGGACCCGTGTCGGACGGAGGGGTCCGGGAGGTCCGGGCGTCACGGTGGAAGAGGACCCGTGTCGGACGGGGGGGTTCAGGAGGTCCGGGTGTCACGGTGGAGGACCCGTGTCGGACGGGGGCTCGGGAGGTCCGGACGTCACGGTGGAAGACCCGTGTCGGACGGGGGCTCAGGAGGTCCGGTGACTGACTGGGACCCTCCAAGGACCCGTTACGGAGACTGAGTCGACTGGGCACTGGAAGTCTCCCCGACCCCGACCATCCCCTACCCGAAGGGACGGAAGAAGGGGTGACCACGGGCCGAAGGTCCGGTGCCAGTGGGGTGTGACCCGTAGGACTCCCTCCCG
Organism: Capra ibex; assembly: GCA_006410555.1. NCBI lineage: Eukaryota > Metazoa > Chordata > Mammalia > Artiodactyla > Bovidae > Capra > Capra ibex. The sequence goes on from SJYO01018757.1 coordinate 93,583,832, forward strand.
GGCCCGGCGACGAAAATATGTGGCTGGGGGCAGAGAACTCCGTCTACTTCCCAACGGAGTGTGGGGGAGGGGGGGCGGGGACAGTGAAGTCTCAGTGGAACCGCTGGGTTCGGACCGGATACGAGGCGAGGACCCTCCGAGCTCAGGCACAGTCCCAGTCGGGGACCCCGGGCAGAAGACGGGCGTCGGGACCCCGAGATCGCCGGAGAACAGGTACAGGTCCCTCCGGAAGTGTTCCGGGTCTGAAGGGTCGTGGAAGCCACAGACGTCCTTCCCACCGACCCCGCTCCGTTGTCGACGCTGCACTCCCGGTCAGTGATGACAAGTCACAAAGGCACCGGACCTGCTCCAAGTCGCAAGTGCAGACAAGTCACTAAAACAGAACTCCATACCCAGGGCCTCGTCGGTACCGACCCCAACCACACCTCCCGTCAGTAAGACAGGTGCCCTCCTGTGGGTTCGGGTCGTCTGTGTGGACGAGCGGAGAGGGGTCCCCGACGAGCGGAAGACTTTACGCGAGGGTGTCCTCCGAAGACCCGACTGCTCGCGCAGACAACGAGAGTCCGGACTCGAGAGACTCTCCGCTGACAGGCACCACCTGAGCTCTACTCCGGCCTTCTCTCCGGATCCCCCTCCCGCAAAGACCCGCAGAAAGGAGAAAGAGGAGGGTCTGGACTGGGTTCCCACCGGGCTGGAGACCTCAACACACCGGTCGTGGCCCCGTTCCCGAGGGCCTCCGGACCCTTCTCCCCGGGACACCCGACTCTAGCACCCCAGGGACGACAAAGAGAAACGAGGTGTCCAAAAGGGGTTTCCACCGGGGGCAACCCACCTTCGCGCCGTCACGTCCGACGATCCTGGGACCCCCGTTGGGTAGAAAGACCCGTCTCTTTGGCTCCTTCCCCGGGGCCCTCATTCGCGTACATTCCGCTTCGGTCTCTCGTCTCGCACCCGTCTCGCCTGGGGAGCGAGGTACATGCGACTGTCCGCGACCGAGCGGGGTCAACCTCGTCCGGGGTTCGTCGCATACTTTCCGAGGCTCTCGTCTACCCGGCGTTTCGTGGGGCCCAGGGTCTGACTGACACGTGGTGCACACGTCCCGCCCGGGTCCCGGCGTGCCGGCGTCGGCGTCTCCCTCCGTCCCGACACCAGACTCGGAGTGACCCAACTGACGGAGGATTTTGTTTGTTTTGGTTGTAGACGGTCTCCTAGAATTGTCCTGGGTCTCCGGACACTGCATTGTAACCCACAGCTCCTAAGTCACACCTTAATCGGTCAAATCTCTCTTGGTCCCTTTACGGTTCCCCTTTCTTTTGTCTAAAACCCGGGGGTCTACAGGTTTAATAGTTTCTTAAATTTCAATGTTGGTACGAGGTACTGCATTTCCATTTGTGAAGACTTTAAGTACCTTTTAATCTACAGAAATCATCTCTTTATTTTTAATATTTCCTGGGTACACCTTTAAAATCTTAAATTTGAATGTTATAAACTTTAAATTTTTTTAGTGACCTACCTGAAGCATTGTCTTACCTATAATTTCTTCTTCCTTAGTCACTTGAACTTTCACCGAGTGATTCCCCATCCTACCCTTCCTCCCACCCTCCCTCAGGGTTCCCCTTTCCCTAAATATATATGAATTGCCGACTGAGTGCAACGACATACCGTTTTTGGTTGTATCGTAATATATTTAAAAATTTATCATCATTTTACCATCAATTGTAATTAAACCAAATTTTATTTTCCATGTTAGATACATATACCAAAACTAAATCCAAATGAACGAATTCAGCACAGACTGAGAAACGTTAGGGATCTCACATCGGGAGGTCCGAGGAGAGAGGCACCCTAAGAGGTCCGTTTTTATGACCTCACCCATCACTAAGGGAAGACGTCTCCTAGAAGAACTGGGTCCCTAACTTGGACTCAGAAGACGTGACGTCCGTCTAAGAGACGACTAACTCGGTGGTCTCTTCAGGTTGCTGCTCACACACACACACACATATGTGTGTGGGGGTATATACAATATATAGGTCCCTTCGGATTGCTGCTCACACACACATATGTACATGGGGGTATATACAATATATACATATGTGTGGGGTACAATATATATATGTATGGGGGTATACAATATATACATATGTGTGTGGGGGTATATACAATATATAGGTCCCTTCGGGTTGCTGCTCACACACACATATGTACATGGGGGTATATACAATATATAGGTCCCTTCGGGCTCATACACACACACATATATGTGTGTGTGCAAAATATATATATATATATATATGTACATGGGGGCATATACAATATATACATATGTGTGTGGGGGTATATACAATATATGTGTGTGGGTACAATATATATGTGTGTGTGTGCAATATATATTTGTGTGAGTACAATATATATGTGTGTGTGTGGGCACAATATATATATATATGTGGGGGGGTACAATAAATATATATGTGTGTGTGGGTATGTACAATATATATATGTGTGTGTGGGTACAATATATATGTGTGTGTGGGGGTACAATATATGTGTGTGTGGGCATACAATATATATATATATGTGTGTGGGCACAATAAATATATATGTGTGTGGGGGTATGTACAATATATATATGTGTGTGGGGGTATGCAATATGTGTGTGTGTGGGTACAATATGTATATGTGTGTGTGGGTACAAAATATATATATATGTGTATGGGGGTATACAATATATATATATGTGTGTGTAGGTACAATATATATATATGTATGGGGGTATACAATATATATGTGTGTGTGGGTACAATATATATATATATGTGGGGGGGTACAATAAATATATATGTGTGTGTGGGTATATATAATATATATATGTGTGTGTGGGTATACAATATATATATGTGTGTGGGTATGTAATATATATGTGTGTGTGTGGGTACAATATATGTGTGTGTGTGGGGGTACAATATATATATATGTGTGTGGGCATACAATATATATATATATGTGTGTGGGCACAATAAATATATATGTGTGTGGGGGTATGCAATATGTGTGTGTGTGGGTACAATATGTATATGTGTGTGTGGGTATACAAAATATATATATGTGTGTGTAGGTATACAATATATATATATGTATGGGGGTATACAATATATATGTGTGTGTGGGTACAATATATATATATATGTGGGGGGGTACAATAAATATATATGTGTGTGTGGGTATATATAATATATATATGTGTGTGTGGGTATGTACAATATATATATGTGTGTGTGGGTACAATATATATGTGTGTGTGGGGGTACAATATATGTGTGTGTGGGGGTACAATATATATATATGTGTGTGGGTACAATATATATATGTGTGTGTGGGTATACAATATATATGTGTGTGTGTGTGGGCATACAATATATATATATATGTGTGTGGGGGTATGCAATATGTGTGTGTGTGGGTACAATATGTATATGTGTGTGTGGGTATACAAAATATATATATATGTGTATGGGGGTATACAATATATATATATGTGTGTGTAGGTATACAATATATATATATGTATGGGGGTATACAATATATATGTGTGTGTGGGTACAATATATATATATGTGGGGGGGTACAATAAATATATATGTGTGTGTGGGTATATATAATATATATATGTGTGTGTGGGTATGTACAATATATATATGTGTGTGGGTATATACAATATATATGTGTGTGTGTGGGTATACAATATATATATGTGTGTGTGGCTATACAAAATATATATATATATATGTGTGAGGGGGTATACAATATATATGTGTGTGTGGGTATACAATATATATATATATATGTGTGGGTACAATAAATATATATGTGTGTGGGGGTACAATATATATATGTGTGTGGGTATGTAATATATATGTGTGTGTGTGGGTACAATATATGTGTGTGTGTGGGGGTACAATATATATATGTGTGTGTGTGGGTATACAATATATATATGTGTGTGGGGGTATGTAATATATATGTGTGTCTGTGGGTACAATATATATATGTGTATGGGGGTATACAATATATATATATGTGTGTGGGGTATATACAATATATATATATGTGTGTGGGGTATATACAATATATATGTATGTGTGTGTGGGTATACAATATATATATATATGTGTGGGGGTATACAATATATGTGTGTGTGTGGGTACAATATATATATGTGTGTGGGGGTATACAATATATATATGTGTGTGTGGGTACAATATANTACAATATATATATGTGTGTGTGTGGGTACAATATATATATATATGTGTGTGGGGGTAGACAATATATATATATGTGTGTGTGGGTACAATATATGTGTGTGTGGGTACAATATATGTGTGTGTGTGGTAGACGATATATATATATGTGTGTGTGGGTATATACAATATATATATGTGTGTGTGGGTACAATATATATATATACGTGTGGGGGTACAATATATATGTGTGTGTGTGTGCATACAATATATATATATGTGTGTGGGTAAAATATATATATATATATGTGTGTGTGTGGGGGTATATACAATATATATATATGTGGGGGTATACAAAATATATATATACATATATTAAACACATAAATTTATATGTCCGGTTCATGAGGGTCTAAGAGATCAGAACCCAGTGGGAAAGGAATAAATACATTTATTTTACTAGACTCCGAGGAGAAGGGGGCGTTTTTTCTTTCTCTTGTAAGTAGTGATCTCTCTAGATTGGACTTTGTTTCTTACTTGTGTCTACTTACTTCGGCGTCCCTGGCGAGCACAAGTAACCTCAGGGGCTTCCTGACCTTTCTCTCTGACCCCGACCTTCTAAAACCTCACACTCCACGTTCTCAGACCTACTCGTCTTCTTGTATGTCTTTCAAGATCTTACCGAGGACGGGGGGTCCGAAGAGTCGTAGGACAAGCACCAGGGAAGAGGTCCCGACGGAGTCCTGTCCCTCCCTTGTCCCCACGTCTTCATCCCTACCCCGCTTTCGTCACGTTTTCACATTTAAGTTTTTGTAGAATTAAATAACATCTGAGAAAGGAGTAAACACAACGTTAAGGTCACAAGACTCGTAATTATTTATGTGTAAACAATTTTTTGTTTGGGAGGTCACAGATCATAAAGAGTATTTCAGAAATTTAGTGTTTTTATCCAAATGTAAAAAGGACAGAATTATTTTGACTGTAAAAAAAAAGAAAAAACCATTGTCAAGACTAGTTTAATTTTTGATTTATGTAGAGTTCCCTGTTTTAGGTCAACGCCTTCTTGTACCCTATCGTACTTTTACCTCACAAGTTTCTAAGTTTTTATAAAGGTGAAAGAAAAAACGAATCTTTTGCGAAGGAGGTACCATTTGTAAACTTCCATGATAATAATATAACATAGAACTTTTCCGGTGAGGGGACGATTCCGTGTAAATATTAAGTAAAACGACACTCCCGAGACCCTAGAGTAAAGTAAAAACGAACACCAGAACCTGGTCATGGTCTATTCGAAAGGAGATACGGTGCTTGTTGTGAGTGTAAAGGTAGTCTTGTTATGTCATATACCTGTAGAAACGTAAAATGAGCTAAGAGTAGTATCAAATGCCGAAGAGTATAAACCTTCGTCGACTCGGCTAGTAAATAAACCCGTGGCTAATCTCTTGTCTTCTTTGTGACTTTACTCTGCACAGACTCACTAAGACCCGGGACAAGGTGTCGGGGAGCCCGGTGCGGCGTGGTTGACGGGCGTCTCCCCGTCAGGGTCGGCCAGGGCCACACTCAAAGGTTTTGTCGGGCCATTGGTAACTTGTCACACCGACGCCGCCGCCGAAACAGGGAGGCGTGTTAACCGGTAAGCTTCGTTTCGCTTCACTAACCAGTCTGAACCCCCCACTCTGGGGGCGGACGGAGCTCTAGGAGCCTCGGAGTTTCTCGACCTTTTGACCGTGCTTCCTTACACTGTAAGACCTTCTGGAGTAGGGCGGCGGACTTAGCTCCTGCACACTTGTGAGCGTCAGGGCGGCTCTTGTCCCCGTCTCTGTCTCCTCTCGGGGTGGACGTCGTCGGGGCTGGTCCGGCCCCCGGTCCCTCCGGACGCCCCGACTCCCCCCGACCGGCTGCCCGGGCCGAGTCGGCAAACGAGGACGCAGGTGCGAGTCTTCCCGAGGACTCAGGACGGGCCGGGGTGCACCAGGACAGAGCCTCGGTATAGGTGTAGGTCCGTCCACCCTCGGCTCCCGTTCGTCGAGTTTAAGTAGACCCCGCCGGGGCACACTGCGGGTACCCGAGACGCGAGGACCGACCTTCGTCGTACCCTTGGGGACAGGTCGTGTTCGGGATGCGTACAGGGTAGAGACGAAAGGACCCTATGGATGACGACCAACGTACGGTCTGAGGTCCGACCTCAGACACGCTAGAACGAGTATATTTTTTGCCTCTCTAGCGGGGGTGCCTAGAGGGTCATGTCTACGTTTTATATGTCTCCAAAAGTGGAAAAGTTTCAAGGTATGTTTATATGTCTTCATAGATGTGGAAACGTTGTTTCCTTTCTCCAAACGAAATTCCGTGCCCGGCCGAAACGTCTACCGACACCTCGATCGACGACCGGGCCCCGGGACTCAGGACCGGTCGGCCGGACCGCCGAGCAGAGATCCGCCGAGAGGACGACCCAGGCCAGGGTCGGTCCGGTCGTGTGCCAGACCCGAGACAGACGTCAGACTCCTGACTCGACACGGACAGACCCTCAGGTTCGGGGCGGCACCGGAGACCGTGAACAGTGCCCCGGACTCCCCGGGCCTCGGAGGTCTGTTGAGTCCCGAAGCGTAGATCTGGAAGTCAGTGCGGTCAGCACCCCGACGGGGACGTCTCTGGGGACGGGAGTCCCGGACGAAGCGACTGGCGCGCCCCACCCCCCGGGACCCCGAGACTCTAGGTCCTCACGCTGGTGTGCCGTGACTCCGGACCACCTCCACCGCCCGAACAGAGTACCAAAGGACTACCAAGTTTAACTTCAAAGCAATGACGGAGACGCGCACCCTTCTTCGGCCGTCCGTCCGTCTCCCAGTCGCTCCTGCCGGGACGGTGGGCACTTCGGTCGTCGCCCCGACCCAGACTCCAACCCGCCCCCGTCTCGGGGGGGAGCCCCCTGTCCCCTGCGGACCTCCGAGGTGTCTCCCGTTCGAGTGCACACCCGTGTCACTGTGACCGTCCGTCCCCTCCCCGTCCAGCTTCGACGGGGGGGGCGGGTGTCGCGGTGCCTCTGGGTCCGGGTAGACTCGCAGGAGTGTCTCCGGGTGCCTCGTGGTGACCGTCGGTCTGAGGACGAGATCCGAATCCTTCCGGCAGGACAATTACATGATCTTCTGGGTCCAGGTCAGAAGGGTGGCGGGACCCGGTAGACCACTCTACTCGTCTGACCAAGCCTCGACCTCGGGTGAAGGTACGGAGACGCCGGTCCACGGGGGGGTGGGGGTCGGAGTCAGAGGAGTCGGTGTTTTACCCAGTCATTACTGGGGCCCGGCTCCTCTGCTACGAATCAGGGTGTACGAGAGTGTAGGATCTTACAGTCCCGACCTGTCCTGAGTCCCCACACCGACTGAGTCGGGGGTCCTGCCTCAGACCGGGTGGAGGTTGACTAACGAGGACTGGGGGTGTCTCGAGGAGAGGACCCACCTTCGGGGGGGGTCTCGGGAGTCCGGAGTAGGACCCGCGGGGACACGAGTCTGGGACCGGTGCCCGGGGGCCTGGGCCGCAGGCGGGAGGTCTGCCCCTCGGCTCCCCTCCGACCGGTCCCCGGTGGCGACGGGGAGGGCTCCGGGTCCGATGAGTGAGCCTCGGCCTCGGCACCCGGACCCGCGACGGTCGGGCGTGCGAGTACGAGTACCGGTGGGGTAACTCCACGAGTGCCGGTCCGAGGGCCGTGCCGCAGAACTGCCACTACCGCGGCAGCCCCCGCGCCTCGGGCAGCGACCTCGGGTGCCTCCTGCTCGCACTTCTACGGCCCGAGACGAGCGTGAGTCGGTCGAAGAGGGCGTCGGCGCTGAAGTCGCAGAAAAGCCAGTCGCCACCGCCTATCCACTGAAACAAAAAGTCCTACGGACCCAGGCCCCAACCCCCTCTACCTGCTCCAGTGCCGGTCCGACCCGGACGACATGCACCACCTGCTTCCCCCGAGCCCCTCCCTGTCAGTGTGCTCCGACACCCGTGCCGACGACCAGAGGGGGCGGAGCCCTGAGGGGACACAGGACGCCCCCCCCCCACCGGGGAGAGCTCGTGNCCGAGACGAGCGTGAGTCGGTCGAAGAGGGCGTCGGCGCTGAAGTCGCAGAAAAGCCAGTCGCCACCGCCTATCCACTGAAACAAAAAGTCCTACGGACCCAGGCCCCAACCCCCTCTACCTGCTCCAGTGCCGGTCCGACCCGGACGACATGCACCACCTGTTTCCCCCGAGCCCCTCCCTGTCAGTGTGCTCCGACACCCGTGCCGACGACCAGAGGGGGCGGAGCCCTGAGGGGACACAGGACGCCCCCCCCCCCACCGGGGAGAGCTCGTGGGGCAGGGGTCCCGGGAGAGGGGCTCCTCGTCCCTGAGGGGTCGGGGGGCAAAGCCCCTCGGGTCCGGGAGTCGTGGAAAAGAGACGAGTCCCCCGACCGACCCGCCGTGCCGGCGTCCGGACCCCGGGGGCGACAGGGCCCGACCCTCCGCGAGCGGCGTCACCAACGGGACGAGCAGGTCCACGTCGAGGTGCGACTGGAACCAGAGGTGGAAGTCCGCCCCGCCGAGAGGGCCGAGGAGCGACAGCGAGGGCCGGTCCGAGAGCAGCCCGGTAGGCCGGCCCTGTACCAACGGGTGCCACAGGTGACTCCCGGTTCTGTCTGGGAGTTGTACGACGGCGGTCGAGTCGAGTACTCGGGGTGGTGGAGGGCGAGGACGAGTCGACTCGGACAGGGGGTCGGGGGGCGGGCGTCCGGGCCCCCCCTGCGGTCCTGGGTCCCTCCCGACCAGGACGGTACCCCAGGGGCCGACGTTCGGGGGACGTGGGGGTCGAGACCCTCGGAGCACAGGGGACTCGTCGCCCCAGCCGAAGTACCTCAGGAGCGGCCGAGCCCGCCCGCCCCCAGGACGTCGTCGAGATGAGCACGACGCGTCTGCCGCTCGTCCCACGACACGAACGGCGGTGGCGTCGAGACGGGGCCCCGGCCCCCCGGTGCCGACTCCGGACGCGGCACCGGACCCCGAGCGAGTGGAAACCCCCACGACACGTGCCCCGGGACCCGACCCAGGGTGAACAGGAGTCGGAGCGGGGGCAGCAGGAGTGACAGTCTGCTCGCGCTCCTCCGTATCCTCGACGAGACGAGTAGATCCCTCTCGAGCGACAGACTCAGACTCAGCACCGGACCCCTCCCCAGTCCACCCCCCGGACAGTTCCCGACTCACCTCGGTGGACCCGGGTCTGATCTCTACCCCCGGAACCCCGTCGGCCGGGGGCCTCTCCCTCTGGTAGGTGGTACCCTGTGCATGGCACCCCGAAGAACCGCGAGGACCCCTGTTTCCTGCGTAGACCGAGGGGCACCGGTGGGGCACGACCGGGGCTCCTGTGCGACTCAAAGACCGGGGGAAGCAGGGACCTTTCCCCTCTCCCACCCGAGTCGCGGGGACGCGCCCTACCCCCATGTGCACTGACCGGAGCACGCACACGGTCCCACCGCGACGGCCCGGGTTGGTCGTCCTGTGTTGGTCGTCCTGTGTGCTGCCCCATCTCGACCGTTTCGACCGTAAACGAGACCCTCGACGGGAGGAAGGGGCGCCGGTGTCGTCCCGCAGGCCGCGTCGGACTGGACCACCACGACAGGTCGCTCCGTCACCTGAGCGGGTCCCGGCACGCCTTGTACAGCCCGAGGAGCGGCATGCACAACAACGTCAACTCCCTCGCGACGCCCCGCCCCCCGACCACTCGCCGGCTCACCTCCGGGGGCCCGGCACCCCCTGCCGACCCAGGGGAGACGTCCCACGGTGCGTCGTCGGACGGACGTGGGCGGCCCGCGACCCGTGTCGCCGGAGAGGCGGAGACCAGCCCTAGGGGCGGCCGGAACCGGAGTCCCCTGGCTCCCGACACTGGCCTGTCTCGGGCGGGACAACCGGACCAGGAGGGTCCGGCGTCCCTTCCGCCGGTCGAGGCCAAGTCCGGACACTGTAGGTGCACCACCCCTTCCTCTGGATCCTCGACACTAGACCAGGTCTGCGGGGAGTTCGGGCCGGGTGGGGGTCCGGGCGCCCGCGGGGGATGGCAGTCGTCCCACCGGGAGCACCACCGGCTCAGCAGCCGCATGCCGAAGAAGGGCCGCTCGTGCGGGGAGTCCACAAAGGCCTGGAGGGACAACTTGTGCGTCACGTCGTTGTCGTGCCGGTCCGGGACGCCCCGCCCCGCCCCAGTCGCGTCGAGCCGGAGTCCCCTCTACGGTCCCGGACCGACGCCGGTGGGGGTGCACGGACGGACGGGTCTCTGGCGCCTCGGGTCGTCCCGGGTGTGGACCGGAGGGACGGGACCCGCGAAGGCTAAAGAGGTCCTCCCCGGACCATTCCCGCCCGTCGAACGGTGGGCCACGGACCTCCTAGTGGGGGAGGACCCGGGGTCGGGAGCCCCGTAGACCCGGGGGTCACAGCTTAGTAGTCAGTCCCAGACCCCTTCAGGAGCTACACCCGACATTTGCCAGTCGTGAGAGTCCTGTGTCGCCCCAGACGTGACCCTACCCTGTCGCACTCCGGGTAAGGTCGACTCGTCTGGTGACGCAGGACTGTCTGTGCCCCGGCACCTCGCCCAAGGGACCCGCCCCCGACGACGCCCGGCTCGACGCAAACGTCGTCGTCCGAGCAGAAACCGCCGTCCCGGTGCTCCGCAACGGTATCGGGGCGTGTGTGGCACCACTGTGGTCGGTCTGTCGGCGCCGCACCAGGACACACAGGCCTCTCGGTCCTGCGTCGGACCTACCGTACAGTTCCCAGAGGCCCCCCCGTCCTTCGTCGTGCCCACTCGGGACTGGCGGGGTCCCGGCCGGGGCGGCCCAGCGAGGGGCCGGCGGGTGGACATTCGTCGACTTCTGCCGCTTCTCCATCACCTTCCGCTCGCGCAGAGGCAAGTGTCGGTCGTCGGGGTCCTCGGTCCACCGCGACTGCTCGTCGTCGTCGTCTTTCCGCCAGGAGTCCTCCCGCGACCCCCGCCCCGTTGCCGACTCACAGCCCGTCCGGGGCGGGGAGGCGGTAGTGGCGGGCCAAGGAAGGGTGGGGCAGAGGTTCGTAGATGGTGCTCGAAGTGTGCCCTTTTCCGTCCACCTCGACCCGCCCCTCCACTTTGCGTTCGCTCCTGAATTGGTCGTTTCTCCTTCCAGAAAAGTAACCTTTTCCGGGACTACGACCCCTTCTGACTTCCGTCCTCTTCCCCTGCTGTCTCCTACTCTACCAATCTACCGTAGTGGCTGAGCTACGTGTACTCAAACCCATTTGAGGGCCTCGACCACTACCTGTCCCTCCGGACCTTACGACACCAGGTACCCCAACGTTTCTTAGTCTGTACTGACTCGTCGACTTGACTTGACTCCATTTGTTCTTCGACGTCCGGTTCTGCCCCCTGCCCGGCACAGGTGTCGCTGGACCCCTCGGACCACGTGGCGGACCCTCAAAGGGACCTGGGCCGCCTCCACTCCCCGTTCTTCTCCCCACAGTCCCCGGGGCACGTCCGATGAGCGATCCCGAGGGGCGAGGGACGGAGACAGAGGGGTCGACAGTCCCCCGACCGCTCCAAGTGGGGATCACCCCAGCACCCCCACCGCCCTGGTACACACAATTCCACTCAATTCACGAGCCTTTCCACGCACCCGCACCACCTCCGCCACTTCGCGCCACCTCGGCTACTGGTCCGACGGGACGTAAGGGACGGGGCCCAGAGGCGGGGAGATGTCGGCAAAGTCTGAACGAGGAGGTCCCCCACGTACCTGTCCTCGGAGGACAACGGAGCTTCGGGGAGGAGCGTGTGAGAGGGCAAGGACCGGGGGTCGAACCCAGCGAGCCGGGTCACCAGTGGGGACGAGACTGGTAAAGCACCGAAGACCCGGGGTGCGACGTGAGAGTCGACGACGAGACGGAGGGGTTCCGACAAGACACCCAGGGGGCGGGACCAGGTCGGGGGTTTGTGACCTCCGCGGGAGACGCCCCAGGGGTGAGAGCGACACGACACGCAGGAGAGCGACCCGCTCGCGGAGGGGAGGACTCCGTGGTTGTAGTGGTAGTGGTAGTGGTAGTAGTGGTGGCGGACCTTGCAAGGCGGGGTGGGGGTGGGGTCCGTGGAGGCGGTAGACGACAGAGACAGGGGGGTGGGGGTGGGGTCGGTCAGGGTCCACTCGTATGGTCCGCAGTGACGAGTAGGCAGAGGGGAGCCCCTGAGACGGTGGTTCGGGGCCCACAGGACGTGGGGCTTTTGGAGAGCCCAGGTCGCGCGGGGGAGGGACCAGGTCCGACGGTAGGCGGGGTCCGGGGTGGCCCGAGTCGGGTCTGTACCAGTCTGCGTCGGCGGGCGAGGGGTGACACCGGCGGTTCGGGGTGACGAATTGGGGGACTGGACCGGGCCTTTTCGGTCGTCGACTGGGCGACCCACTGCCCGTACAAGTGTCCGAGACGGGCCGCCCTCAGAGTCTTCCCCGACCGAGGTCAGGGCGGGTGGTGGGCCCAAATCGTGGTTGAATGTGCTGGGCAAAAGAAAGTATTATTACCGCGAAGGAGACCGTCCTTTGGAAACGTCTGTCCTGTTTTTACTGACACAACTGGACTCTTTTTTTGTTTGTCTTTTAGGGTTTCAGTCCACCGTCGGAGTGCCATGGCAGTGTCGTGTGGAAGTGTTGGGTTTCCGAAGACTTCCAGAAGTCGGGAGTAGAGCCCCGCCCACCACGCCACACGGGGACTCTACTCGGGAGTCCCGGGTCCTCGGACGACCCCCGTCTACGACTTACCAGACCCACTTGCACCTGCACCTGGTTTCGGACCTCGGGTGCCCAGACTCCTGTGTCGACGTAGTGGTCCTCCAGTCGGGGAGGTCAGGGTAGGTCTACCGGTCACCTCGGTCATTGGGCACCCGAGAGTTGTGGTGAGTTGAGTCCGCTCCCCGTGGGCCGGAGGGTGCGGGGACTCTTAGGCCCGAAGACTCGTGAGTGCTGATAGTGCCAAGGTTACCCGGGGCGCTTCGAGGTCTAGTCGCACAGAGCCTCCCTGTCGGTCGTCTTCAGGCCCAAAGGCATCGGGACGCCCAGGTCCGGGTGACGTTCAGGACCTGTTGTCCGTCCCCTACTCACTCCCGGCCGGGTTACCCCCCACCGGTGTTGACCCCACAGGGGTCGGGGGGTCCGTCCTGGGAGGCGGGACCTTCCGAGTCTCCTTGGTCCGACGCCCCGACCCCCGCACACAGGGGTCCCGGGTCCTACACCCTCTGGACTACCCCCGTCTCGACCGGCCCCTGACTGGGTTCCGGCCCGGCCCGACCTCACCCCAGGTGTACCCGGCCTTGGTGAGGAGCAAGGTCGGCTCCATGGCCCTTGGCGGAATTCAAGAAAACGTTCTCCGAATCCACCATTTTTTTTCCTTTCGTGGGCTTTGACAAGAATTTCGCTCAATCCTTGCCCTTGCCAGACTTGACTCTGGCGTCTCGGCGGAATCTCCTCACCGTAAAGACGTGACCGCCACGGGAACGGGCCTAGTCCCAGCTGGTCCTCTCCCACACTCCACTTTCCCGTGACTCCCGCCGGAGAGAGGGGCACCCGTCAGGAGCAGGAACCTCCCTGTCCGGCGGATGTGCCCCGCCGGAGGACGACCGGGGGAGTACCGCGCGGAGCCCGGTCGGACCNGGTTACCCGGGGCGCTTCGAGGTCTAGTCGCACAGAGCCTCCCTGTCGGTCGTCTTCAGGCCCAAAGGCATCGGGACGCCCAGGTCCGGGTGACGTTCAGGACCTGTTGTCCGTCCCCTACTCACTCCCGGCCGGGTTGCCCCCCACCGGTGTTGACCCCACAGGGGTCGGGGGGTCCGTCCTGGGAGGCGGGACCTTCCGAGTCTCCTTGGTCCGACGCCCCGACCCCCGCACACAGGGGTCCCGGGTCCTACACCCTCTGGACTACCCCCGTCTCGACCGGCCCCTGACTGGGCTCCGGCCCGGCCCGACCTCACCCCAGGTGTACCCGGCCTTGGTGCGGAGCAAGGTCGGCTCCATGGCCCTTGGCGGAATTCAAGAAAACGTTCTCCGAATCCACCATTTTTTTTTCCTTTCGTGGGCTTTGACAAGAATCTCGCTCAATCCTTGCCCTTGCCAGACTTGACTCTGGCGTCTCGGCGGAATCTCCTCACCGTAAAGACGTGACCGCCACGGGAACGGGCCTAGTCGCAGCTGGTCCTCTCCCACACTCCACTTTCCCGTGACTCCCGCCGGAGAGAGGGGCACCCGTCAGGAGCAGGAACCTCCCTGTCCGGCGGATGTGCCCCGCCGGAGGACGACCGGGGGAGTACCGCGCGGAGCCCGGTCGGACCCCGGTTGTCACGGGCACTACACTCGGTCCCGAGTCACGGAGGCCGAGCGTCCACTCCTGCCGGGGTGAACCTCGCTGGTACACCTGGGTCGAGCTCAGGTGGCCGCGTCCTCGGGAAGCACCCCCGAGCTCAAAGAAGATACTTCCAGGGCTCACAGGGTCATCCCCGAACCACACCGGAGCCGAGGCACTGGAGGGTACACCGACAGAGCCTCGTCGGACTTACCACATGGGACTTGGAGACTTACACCGGAAAAACCTTTATACCAGAACCGTCTACCTTCACGCGACTCCTAGATTGTACTCCGGTAGGACCTAAATCCCACCCGGGAGCCTCTTCCGTCCCGCGGGGTGAGGTCACGAGAACGGGCCTTTTGGGGTACCTGTCTCCTCGGAGCACCCGACGTCAGGTACTACCCCATCTCTTCTCAACCTGTGCTGACTCGCTGAAGTGAAAATGAAAAGTGAAAGTACGTAACCTCTTCCTTTACCGTTGGGTGAGGTCACAAGAACGGACCTCTTAGGGTCCCTGTCCCCTCGGACCACCCGACGGCAGATACCCCAGCGTGTCTTAGCCTGTGTTGACTTCGCTGAATCGTCGTCGTCGTCGAGGTAGGTTTCTTCATCCTCTACCTCCAGATCTGTGTCTGTACCCCCTCCTCTCTGTCCTCCCTGCGTCGGTGTTCCGGTCCGACGGTCGTCGGTCCCCTGGTCTCACCCGTCTGATGGGGACCCCGGAGGCCTTCTCTCGTAGGACGGGTGTGGAACTAAGACATGAGACCGGAGGTCCGGACACTCTCTTCGTCGAAGACAAACAGAAAATTCGGGGGGTCACACACCCTGAAACAGAGCCTTCGGGACTTCACTCTTGTGGGCACGAATTTGGAGTCGGGTGCGGCCGGTCCTGTATTCGAGGGACTCGCACCGGGACCCCGACGGGTAGTCCCTGACCCCGAGCAGATGTCCACCCTGCAGTGGGCACGCACGTCGCTTGAGGAAAGGGTGGTATGGATGATGATGCCGGGGTCCGGTACCTATTGGCCGGTGCCCAATGTAATGTCTGACCTTCGGTGTGAGATTCAAATGACCCCCGTGTCTTTTCACAATCAGTGAGTCAGCACAGACTGAGAAACGCTGGGGTACCTGACATCGGGCGGTTCGAGGAGACAGGTACCCTAAGAGGTCCGTTCGCATGACGTCACCCCACGGTACGGGAGGAGGTCCCCTAGAAGGACTGGGTCTCTAGCTTGGACCAGAAGACGTAACGTCCGTCAAAGAAATGACAGACTCGGTGGACCCTTCGGGGCTTTTGGTCTACCGTTTGAAAATTGAGAAACGAAACATTTTATTCGTTTAACCGTTTATTAAGGCTGGACTGAAGAAGTGAGGAGAAGTATCTTAAATTACATTTATTTTAGACTGTGAGACCAGAGACTCCAATTAAACGATTAATTTTTTTTACTATTATTATTAACTCCGAGACCCGTCTAACTTCCACTTTAAGTTCTACTCCACACAGGACTCACAGGTTCGTCCTGGTCAGAACCGAAGTCTCCGAGTCATCTACCCGTCACCCCCCGGGAACTTTGGTCGACGAGACTCGGGAACAAGAAGGGTCCGAAACCCCGAGTCTCTGGTGGCCTGAGTCGTGGAAAGAGGGCTCGACCGGTCTGTGTGCGCCGCACCACAGACGGTCCCAGTGAGAGACCCAGCTCTCCCCACCGACGGCCGTGCCCTCCGGGGTGACGGGGGACCGTCGGGACCTGTCTCCACTGTCACCGGTGAGCCCCAGGGACCCCCGGGTCCCTCTCCCGAGTGTTGTCCTCTCGTGTAACGGGTCTGACAGGCCCGCCCTCGTCCTGTCCCCTCTCGTCTCGTCTCGTCAGCCTCTACGACGGCACCTTTGGTCCTCCGTGCCACTAGCCGGGACCGAGACTGGGGTCACACCGACGACCTGTCTCCGGGCCCCGTCGTTGACGGGGAAGAGGGTGACGGGGTCGGAGTCTGAGGTACAGACCACCCCGACGCTCCCCTCGCCCACGGGGAGTGGACGACACTATGGTCACCCCTAGTGAGGGGTGTCCTTCGTTCGAAACTGAAGGAGTACAAATCTCTTCACACGACTCCTTCACGGTGACAGACGAGTACGTAATTGAGGAAGGTCGGTGGGCGGGTGACTAGGTTGGTGAGTAGGTGGGTGGGTGGGTAGGTAGGTGGGTAGAGAGGTGGGTTACTAGGTTGGTGGGTGGGTAGGTAGGTAGGTAGGTAGGTAGGTAGGATTGGTGAGTAGGTAGGTAGGATGGGTGGGTGGGTAGGTAGGTAGGTAGAGAGGTAGGTAGGTGACTAGGTTGGTGAGTAGGTGGGTGGGTAGGTAGGTGGGTAGGTAGGTAGGTGGGTAGGTAGGATGAATAAGTAGGTGGGTGGGTGACTAGGTTGGTGAGTAGGTAGGTAGGATGGGTGGGTAGGTAGGTAGGTGGGTAGAGAGGTGGGTGACTAGGTTGGGGAGTAGGTGGGTAGGTGGGTAGGTGGGTAGAGAGGTGGGTGACTAGGTTGGTGAGTAGGTAGGTAGGTAGGTGGGTAGGTAGGTAGGTGGGTAGGTAGGTGGGTGGGTAGGTAGGTAGGTGGGTAGAGAGGTGGGGTGACTAGGTTGGTGAGTAGGTGGGTAGGTGGGTAGGTGGGTAGGTAGGTGGGTAGAGAGGTGGGTGACTAGGTTGGTGAGTAGGTAGGTAGGTAGGTGGGTAGGTAGGATGAGTGGGTAGGTAGGTGGGTAGGTAGGTGGGTAGAGAGGTGGGTGACTAGGTTGGTGAGTAGGTAGGTAGGTAGGTGGGTAGGTAGGATGAGTGGGTAGGTAGGTGGGTGACTAGGTTGGTGAGTAGGTAGGTAGGATAGGTGGGTAGGTAGGTAGGTGGGTAGAGAGGTAGGTGGGTGACTAGGTTGGTGAGTAGATAGGTAGGATGGGTGGGTAGGTAGGTAGGTGGGTGAGTGGTTGGACAGGTGGGTGGGTAGACAGGCAGTAAGTGGTAGGTAGGTGAGTGGGTAGACAGGTGTTTCGGCCGTCTGTACCCGCAAAAACAGACAAACCACGGTCTTTCTTGGGACTACCGGACTCGGGTCGGGAGTTACGCGAGTGTGGACTGTCCTCTGTGACTCACTAGTGTGAGGACAGTCGTCTCCACCCACGACCCACGGGTCCTCCTCCGGCCTCTCGAGGGGGCGGTCGTGGACCCCCGCGACTGCACCCAGGGACGCTACAGGGCGCCCACGGGCCGGCCCGCATCGGCGAGACGCGTACGAGTGGACACTGCTACCGGCCCTACGGGGTCGGGTGGTGCATCATCTTCGCGTACCCGGGGCGCAGCTACAACGCGTGGAGCCAGTCGTACGCCATCTGCACGTCCGAAAGGTGCTTCCAGGTCCGCTTCCACGAGTACATCTGCATCACGTCCTCCTACCGCTAGTGGCACGTGTCCTTGACGCCCTCTCCGCCGCCGACTCACGCCGGACGCTGGGTCGTGCCACCCGACGGCCGGTCGCCGAGCCCTGTCCCGACCGCCGCGGACCCCCACCCCGACCTCCCGTACCCCGCCCCACTCCTGGTCTGCCCTCCCCGACCCCCGACCCCCCGACCCCCTCGACCCCCATCCCGGGACCCCTCCCTAGCTTAGGTCCTGAGACGTTTGTTCTCCCGTGCGTCCAGACTCTTTCCTTTCATCGAGTCAGCAAAAGGGACTAACTGGGTCCACGTCGACTCGCGGTTGTCACGGTCGTGGAGTCCGAGGGGTGCGCCTTGTCTCGTGTCCCGCATTCCACGGACCCCCGGGGTCCTGTGGACGGGGGGTTGGGTCTCGGTGTCCACTCGGATTGGGCCCCACTACCCACGTGTGTCGGAGCTCTCAAAAATAGTCTTCGATCTTTAAACATAAAAGTGGAGCACCGAGGTTTAAAAAAAGACAACTGTAAAGTAAATTGTGATTTTTTATGTACAGTACCTCTGTCGAGTCCGACACCGGGGCTACGACTCACACCGGAAGTAGGTGGTGAACCTGAGGGGACGTCCAGAGGCGCCGACCACTCCTCAGAGTCCGGACACTGGAGCGGAAGTTTATTCTTTCTTCAGTGGCACGGACACGACTAAACAGTCCCGGAGACGGAGGGTCCCTTCTTTCGTCCCACCCGTCGCAAACAATACAAAGACAGGGCCCGACCACCCCGGTTCACAGCCCTTCTCTTTCAGTTGGAGGTGTCAGCTCCGAGTCGAAGGGCCGGAGACCCCCGGAACCGCTGGTCGGGACTCAGGGACCTGTGGCTTCCACCCCACTCTTGTCCTCCTTCCATCACCACCCCCCCGCCCCGACCCCCGTGACACCCTAGCCCCGTAGGTCGGACTCCGGTAGCCGCGTGTAGGTCAGGGTCCACGGGTCCCTGCCTTGGAGTTCCGGAGACGGAACCGGGTCTCGTCGGAGTGGGCAGGACGACCCTCCCCCGACCGACGGGCCAGGCCCTTGGGTTCCGGGTCGTCGCCCCGTCCGGAGGGAGTTCCAGGGTCCTCCGACCTGACCGTCCTCTCGTCTCCTTCCTGTCTAGCCCCCTCTTTCCTCTTTCAGGGACCGGTGGGGACGCCCCAGGGTGGCTGGGGACGCCTCGGTGCGGGAGACATCTCGGTGCGGGGGCTCCCATGGAGTGGGGTGGCACCTCGGTGCGGGGACATCTCGATGTGGGTCGACTCGGTGCGGGGGACTCTGTAGGACAGGTTAGGAGTGACGACAGACCGGTCGGGTTGGAGGGGCCCAGAGTCGTAGACACGGTTCCTCTGTGAAGGCAGGATTGCCTGTGGCTCAACCTCTGGCTCCCGGTGGCGAACTACGTGCGGCTCCGGAGAGACGAGTCAGGATCCGTCGGAGGGGCACTCCCCAGGGGTCCCGGGTCCGAACAACCTTCGTGGTCACGGTGGACGGTAACTCAGGGGGGCCACAAGAGAGGTCGTTGTCTTCGGGCCTCTACACCCTCCCTGGGAAAAATCCTAAGTCAAGTCAAGTCAAGTCAGGGAGTCAGTACAGGTTGAGGAACGCTGGGATACTTATCGTCGTGCGGTCCGGAGGGACAGGTAGTTGTTGAGGGCCTCTAGTGAGTCTGAGTGCAGGTAGCTCAGGCACTACGGTAGGTCGGTAGAGTCGGAGCCAGCAGGGGAAGAGGAGGACGGGGGTTAGGGAGGGTCGTAGTCTCAGAAAAGGTTACTCAGTTGAGAAGCGTACTCCACCGGTTTCATGACCTCGAAGTCGAAATCGTAGTAAGGAAGGTTTCTTTAGGGTCCCGACTAGAGGAAGTCTTACCTGACCAACCTAGAGGAACGTCAGGTTCCCTGAGAGTTCTCAGAAGAGGTTGTGGTGTCAAGTTTTCGTAGTCAAGAAGCCGCGAGTCGGAAGAAGTGTCAGGTTGAGAGTGTAGGTATGTACTGGTGTCCTTTTTGGTATCGGAACTGATCTGCCTAGAATCAGCCGTTTCATTACAGAGACGAAAACTTATACGATAGATCCAACTAGTATCGAAAGGAAGGTTCCTCATTCGCAGAGTTTACGTCGTGTTTCGCCCTTGGGTTCGTCTTCGTTTCTATCTTAGAATCCACTACCGACCTCTGTATGGGAGACGGAGACTGCGACGTGTCCTTTACCCCCTCAGGTGGGAATCCCTACCCGTCTCGGCAGTCGGACCGGCGTTTCCCACTCGGATTCCGACCCAGGCGGGGTATGGTTGGGGGTCGGGGCGACACGTTTCGAGTACACACACACGAGTCGACACAGACTAAGAAACGCTGGGGCACCTGATATCGGGTGGTCCGAGGAGACAGGTGTCCTAAGAGGTCCGTTCTTATCACCTCACCCAACGGTAAAGGAAGAGGTCCCCTAGAAGAACTGGGTCCCTAACTTGGAACGCAGAGGTCCTCTTACGACCGTCCTCTTAAGAAATGGTGACTCGGTGGAAACTGGGTGCCAACCGAGTCGTCTTACTTCTTCTCCCTTCTCCGACCACACGACGGAATATATTGTACCTTTCATTTGGGTGTTTTGGAGGAAACCCCCCTCTTTTCAGGGGTACACAGTCTTCGGCTACAAAATTTTACATTACTCTGGTATGTACGTCCCCAAGACGTGGTTTCCATGATGGAAAAGGTCTTTGTCTTGTTTCCGTTTGAGACGACGTGCTATTTAGTAAAGGTGGACGGCCATTAGACCCTCTACTTTTGGAGCGGGTCTCTCCCCTGAAGTCAAATGTCTTTCGGGTAGTTTTGGTCCGCGCCGCGGTTCGGGGTCTTAACACACGTGCCGTAAGGAGAATAAACACGAGTGGTCGCGCACCTCCGGCAAGTCGAGAGGAAGGTCCCCGACCACTCAGTCTCGAACTTCGGTCGTTGTCGGGGACTCGCAAAGAGTGCGGCCCAAACCAACGCTCCTCACCGGGCAGCGGTCGAGAGGCAGGGAGACAAGTCTGGTGAGTTTCTGTGGGAACTCCACAAAACGGGACTCAGTGCGTCGGTGGAGGGGGACGGGGGCCGACTACGTCCCTATCCCCTGTGCGCCCGTCCCTCTTCACACGACTCGGGCCGCCCATGTCTCCCCGTCGGGTCGCGGGGCGGACGGGACCCTCGGACCGTTTATGCCCGGGTAGGAGACACGGTCCGGACCGCTCGGCGGTCCCAGTAGTACCTCGGGAGAGTTCCAGTAGACGAACCTGCGGGACGGAGAGAGGGATTGTGGGAGGAGGCCTCCCAGTCTCTTCGCTCTCGAGATTGGACGTTCCCGGGGGCCCGGTCGTTCGGTCATCACCACACGGAAAAAGGATTGTGACGTACGAGAGGCCCGGCAGGTACGAGTGTCTGTGCGAAGGAGGACGTCACTCCCGACCGGGGGGTGCGGGTCGAGACGTGAAAGGAGTCGGGGATTCCTGGCCTCACAGGTCCGAGTGGGTCTGGGCGGCGACAAACGTCGAGTGGACCACCGCGGGGGAAGACCTGGGAGCTCCGTAGCGCGGGGGGGGGGCGGGGGAGGGAGGTACAGGCGCACCAGGTCTGTGGACCCGGAGAGGAGGACGGGGGCAGGACCGGCACCGAGGTGGGGGCTGGGGTCCTTCTACGGCAGGACTACGGGGAGACTGGAGGTCCGAGTCGGGATGGGTGGGAGAAGGGATAGTGGTGGCAGGCAAATGGTTTTGCATCTGGACCGGTTCCGACAGGCACCGTGTCCCGACGGACGGTTGTCTCTACTGGTCTCCGGGGAGGGTGGTCTGTCGCTGGCCTGGCAGGACGAGTCGGTAGGAGACCCGACCGTGTCGCGAGGGCAGTCGGGGGTGCCACGGTCCGACCGTGGGCTGTGAGGACTGGGGGCTGGGTACAGACGCAGACTCTGTCGCCTACCTCTGACGTCGTGAGGGTCCCAGACCCAGAACCCGTCTAAATTGTGTCACTGTTGGTGCTCAGGAGTGACGTAGTCCCTGCCTCCTTACTGTGGATACAGTCGTCGCCCACCGGCGACCTTGCCGGGAGACTCTCCGATTCCCGGGTGACGAGTGGCGCCCTCTCTAGACTCAATCCACTCATTTGAGACCTGAAGGACGCCAGTCATGCACACGTGTACACTACCAGTCAACCGGAGTACAGCAGGGTCCCGGTAGCCCCAGTGGTAAATCACTACCGGGGTACTTGAGTCTGTGCTACTTGACAGCCGGGACCCGGCCAATGGGTTGGACCGACCGGGGTCCCGAGGGGTGGACATTCGTCCTTACGACGGTGGGGGGTCTCGGGGTCCCTCCAACGGTTCTCGGTCTCGTGTGTCCGTTTCGGAACCCGTGTCTCGGGTACGGAGGAGGAAGTAGGGGTAGTTCCCCGACACTGGGGACCAGAGACTTTTGGAGAATCCCTTTTCCCTTTTCGGTGATCGTCGGTCGGCCCTTGGTTCGGTGTACGGAGGGAGGAGGAAAAACGGAAAGAGAGGGCAGGTCCCGTCCAGGGATGGGGTGCGTGGAGCTGGGTCGGGGCGGTCGGTAAGGAGACCCTGAGTCTAGGGAGTGTAGGATGTCTTCACGGACGCGGGACCGGGACGAGAACGACGTCGGTCGTAGAAAATGGGAGAGGAGGGACTTCGGTTTGATGAAGTCAGAGCTGGTCCGAGAGGTTCACGACAGCAAAGGTGGGGGAGGAAACATGCAATGGAAAATTTATGTGACACCGACCACCCGTTCTTACGTTGACTAATATATGTAGATCGGGGTATTATCCGTCGATGGAACGATTTGAGAAATTAATAAAGAATGTTGCACAGACATCCAACCAGACCTAAAAAGACACTCCAGGTAGTATAGTCTACATATTAGTGGATTGCTATTGAAGGTCCTCGGATCCATTGTGTGGTACTTGGGTACACTACGGGGTCCTCGGGTGCACTGGACCCCACCGAACTCGCTCTGCGGGGTATAAATTGAACTAGTGTGACTGCAAGTGGGAGGGAGGAGAGGGGGTGCTAAGAGAGAGAGACGTTCGAGGGAAGAGAGCAGTGGGACGGCTGGGTCCTGGTGGCGTAGCGGCTCAAGACCGGACAGGACTTATGGTCACGAAAGTGCCTCTCACACCGGCGCTGAGGGGTCTTTTACGTCCCGACCCTCTGTGCCGGGTCGTCCCTACCGAAGTCCGAGTTCACTGTGGAGTGTCCTGAGACCCCAGAGTGCCCACATGAGAGACTACATTAGTGTTCGCAGGCCTAGTGCTTTCACTCTCGACTACACGTGTCTCGGGGACCGAGGGTTCCACTGGAACGTCCCTCTAAGGACGACTCCCGTTTCGTTGTGCG
This sequence comes from Capra ibex, assembly GCA_006410555.1. Lineage (NCBI taxonomy): Eukaryota > Metazoa > Chordata > Mammalia > Artiodactyla > Bovidae > Capra > Capra ibex. The sequence continues at coordinate 93,607,247 of SJYO01018757.1, forward strand.
GGTACACGATTCGGACCCAGGGGTCGAAGGGTGGTCTGAGGGTCGGAGTGGGTAGGGACCTTTGTCGGCGTCTGTACGGCGGACCGGGGTTCTTACCCACCCTCCTGGGGAGGAAGAGGTCGGGACCTCTTTCCAGTCAGGTGCACTCGCGGGTCCACCGGGGTGTCCCCCACCCCCCGTCCCAGGAGTGGCCCAAGAGCCAGACCCGCTAGGGCTACTGTTTCTGGTCGACCCTCCTCTTCTCGCGCCGCTACTCCAAGAACACCTACGGCAAATCCAACCTCGCGTCCCAGGCGTGGTCGCGGTCCTCGTGTTTCCGGTCGTCGTCGCGCCGGTCGCTGTTCCTGTGCCGGCGCATCCAGTGCTAGAAGTCTCCGTCCTGGAGGGGCACGACGCCCGCCCACCCGGTTCCCACCCTCTTGTGCACTCCCGGCACCGAAACTGCCGCGAAAACGTGTCAGTTCTGTGTGACTGCGAATTAGTGCGCCTGTCCTCGGTCCCGCCGATGGTACACCGAGAGTCCCCTCGGCTTTGGTTCTTGCTGTTACTTTACTCGTCAGCCCGACTGTCGTTTCGAGACGTCCACGGGCCCCTGCCGCCGGTCGGGGCCCCTGCCTGTGTCACGGGTACTGGACGTGCGAGTCTGAGCCGGCTCTACCGCCGAAAGTGCAATCCACACAAAACGGTATCATTTTTGTCTGACTTTTCGATTTTTTTTGGGGTTTGGAAGTTCGGATTGAGCACGACAGACCGTCCCTGTCTCGGTTAAGACTCGACTCTCTGGAAGTTTGTCTCAGAGTCAAGTGTGTTTTTTGTTCTCCACAGTCTCGACGTCCCTTGGTGTCAGGCGGGGACTAAAAAAAAAAAGTTTATAAAAAGTTTTATCCTGTCGACAGATCTCAGGCCGCGGGTCACCTGCAAACCGTGAACCCCTTGTTTGTTTGGCCAAGATACCTTTGAAGATCTTTCGTGACAGGACTTGCACGTGTCTTGACACTCGGCCCGACGGACCCCCTTCCCTCCTCGGTCCGGACCCCCCGACCCCCCCACGAGTCCCCGTGGCTGACGAGGCCTTCACACCGCCGTGTGTGAGGGGCCCCGGCCCCCGAGAAGTCTACGGAGACCGAAACGTCGTGGGCCCGCACCCCCGGGAGCTAACTGTGAGAGTAAATTGAAGAAGATGGCCCTGAAGGAAGACGAAGGAAACGGACGCTCCGACGAGGACCGCGACGGATCGAAGGACCGGTAGTCCCCTGGGGGTGTGGACGGGGAGACACCTGTGTCTACTAAGTGTTAATTGGGACAGGTCCGGCGTCGGTTCACGAAGGGCGACCTTTCACGGGGACGGGGCCCTCGGAACGACAGGATCGCGGGTCTCCGCGTCAGAGACGACGACTGTGGGACTGTGGGGCAGTCGTCGTCGAGCGCCGACTGAGTGGAGGGCTCTTGCGCTGTCTGTGCACCCGGCGACGTCTGCCCTCAGGGTCCTCCCCTGTGTGCGGGGCGGCCGGCCGAGGTGGGACGGGGGTCCGGGGTGCCTGAGTAGACTCCGGGTGTCTCCAGTGACTTCTGACCTCCAATTTGCAGTCGACGGGTGACGAGACACCGACGACTGGTTCGGAGGAGACAGGAGGGTCCCGGCCACACATACCGTAGCCTCCCTTTATTGAGATAACAAGGGCGGGCCAGAGCAGGGATTTTAAGAGGTACGTCGTCTTTGGCGTAATGGATTGTCCGACGGCTCGTGGGACGAAACTTCACTCCACATATAAGGTCCTCAAAGGAAGGTCGGACTCCAAACCCCGCCGGTAGTGTCAAAAATTGAATGTTCCACCGGAGAGACTTTTGGGGAAGGCCCCCCAAAAGAATACCCTCAGGATTGTGGCAGACCGGTCAAGAGGGCCTTGTCAAACGTTGACACCGCAGCCAAACAAGTCTCGGGAATCCTCTCCGTCTCGAGCGTTTCCCCATCCACACCCCCGGTCCGACTAAAAGGTCTCCCTACCCAGGGACCTGTGGGATCGGTCCACCCGTCCCTACCGGGACCCCCACCACGGGTGGAGTACGGCCCTCTGCAGGTACTCGTGCCGACTCGACCGCCGCACCGACGTGGCCGTCCGTTGCACCCAGGCCAAGGCCCTGTCGTCGAGTGTCGGAAACCGTCTGGTGGGAGGTCAGGGCGGCCACGACGTCTCCTTTTCCCCCACTCCTCCCCGGAGGCTCCGGGAGGGCGGGGCGACCTCGGGTCCGTTGCAGGAACGACGCGGGACCGGTCCGCGGTGACAGGGTCTGGCGTCGGACCGGCGGGTCCGCCGGCACACTTGGGAGAGGGAGGGGAAGGGTCCGGAGATTGCTCGTGGGCGCCTTCAAGTGCGGAGTACGGGGTAGGTCGTCACTTTGAAGTCGCCCACAGTACCCGGAGAAACAACCTCTGTGATCAGTCAACAAGTTTGTCGGTGAAACGTGAGTCAGAGGAAACCTTAGAGTCACTAAATTCTTCGTTGGACCACGCAGGAAAGGTGTGAGAGTAGAAGTCTAGCGTGTACCAAAATACCGTCGACGGACCTTCGCCCCGGGGGAATAATGGGAGAAAATGACTTCCCTTCGGGGTCTACTGTCCGACGGCGTTCCGGGACGGGAGGACTGAGACCCTTTCGGCTCACTGCAGAGACTGGGAATCAGATAAGTAGACGCTTTACCCTACACTTCCGAGTGTGCGTAAACGGTTCTTGCACTTCCAGGCTCGGCCGTCCACGTCGTGTTTCCTCCCGCCTAGTAATCACGTGGCCGACTGACGGCCCGGGTTAGTTCACTGGTGCTCTCTGTCGGCCCGGGTCGCGCGCGGTCGGTCTGGAGTCGCGACGGGAGGAGCAGTTCCCCCGGGAAGGAAGAGAAAACATTCGGTTCGCAGACAGACGATGGGAGGCCCACGATACGACCGACGAGCAATTGATCTTAAACCTTTTTGGTCTTCCTCCCCCTCACTGCGCACCAGACACGGCTCGGTTTGGACGAAGCGTCACCCTCACGGTCGGGTACCGGGGCGTCTCGGGGACGTCGTCTGTGGGACGGTAGGTCGTCTCGGCGTTACAGTCCCTTCCAGACCCGACGTGGTCTCGCTCGAGTTCCGAGACAGGACCCACGTTCGCACCACGCGCCCCCAGTCTCCGTCTGTCTACGACGACGACACCCGTCCCGGAGACTCCCCATTTCGGTCGGAGTCGTCGACGGTACACCCAGAGACCCCACCCTGCCGACTCTAGTCCCTGGGACCAGACGATGCCCCCGGGGAGGGAGTGTAGACCCTAAAGGGTGACAGTCACGCCCTCCTGGGACCTGGGTCAGAGACTGAGGGTGGGGACACACAGGTCTTACTCGGGGACGGAACAGGCCACCACCGGCCCCGTGGACAACCGTTCTCAGGACGTCCCCTCACCGGGGCAGGGGTGCGACCCGAAGAGCCCTCTGGTGGCACGCACGGGCACGTCACACGTGTGTTACACCCGTAGACGCAAAGGTCCGGACACAGGTACACGTCAGTACGTGTGTGCACGCACCAGTATCGACCCACGCACACGTGTGTCCAGACAAAGGTCCACACGTACGCACATGTACGCACACGTGAGCACGAATACCTCCCGAGACTACGGGGTCCTCCCTGACTTTCCCCTCTTTCCCTGGTGTCTGCTTACGGGCGGGGTCCTGTGAGACGGTCGTCTCGGAACCCCTGGACACCCGTCCGTGGGGCGGAATGGTTTGTTTCGGGGGGTCTCTGTGTGTCGTGACCCCCGTCCCCCACTGCAGTGGGAATGCACTACCTCACCAAGGTCCTGTGCGTCTGGCCGAACCATGCGAGGAGCCAGAGGTCCTCCCGTTTGAGGTGGTCCTGCCCGGAGAGGTCCCCCGACCCGTCGCCCCGGGGGAGCGACATGTGGTGGCACGAGTGGTGGCCACACAACTACTGCCCGGCCAATCCGTCGGACGTCCGTCTTTCGTCTCGGGTCCTGTTTGGGCGGACGCCGGGGGTCTCCTGTGTCGAGCCCCCAGAGAGTCCTCCCTGGCCTGGTTCGCACACTCGAGTCCCGGAGACGGGAACTCTCGTGCACTGCCCGACCCCCCTCCTCCACCCGACGCCCAAACCACTTCCAAATTGGTGCCTCTCCGCTCGTGTACGGGGAGACCCTGTCTCCGCCTGAGACCTTTAAGTTGTACTCTTCCTTACTCACTCGTGCACAGCCCGAGGTGTCGGATATTGTCTTGGCCTCTTGGGACCGGACGTCCCTTGTAGGGCCTTTTCCTTGCGCTACGGCACGAACACCGAGACCCTCCGGAGAACAGGTCGGGGACCCTCCCCACGTGCACTCCTGGAGTCGGGACCCGTCCTCTCGACGATTCACTGGGCTTCCAACTTTTCTCGGTTCGGAGGTACCCACGGACGGAGACGAGTCCGGAGTTTCGGGAACCCACCACCAACTAAGAAGTCGGTCACAAGTGACTCGACGGGAACCACTCTTCTCGGTGGGGTTACCCTTTCTGGGACTACGACCCTTTCTGACTTCCGTCCTCCTCTTCCCCTTTGTCCTACTCTACCAACCCACCGTAGTGACTGAGCTACCTGTACTCAAACTCGGTCGAGCCCTCTACCACTACCTGTCTCCTCGGATCCCACGACGTCAGGTGCCCAGTGTCTCAGTCTGTGTTGACTCGCTGACCTGCTATCGTTGAACCCCGACCCCAGCGACCGTCGACCACCGTCCGGTCCCGTTCCCCTGTCCCCAGCGACCGTCGACCGCCGTCCGGCCCCGCTCCCCTGTCCCCAGTGACCGCCGACCGCCGTCCGGCCCCGCTCCCCTGTCCCCAGCGACCGCCGACCGCCGTCCGGCCCCGCTCCCCTGTCCCCAGCGACCGCCGACCGCCGTCCGGCCCCGCTCCCCTGTCTGTGAGGTCCGTCCTCACCGTGTCGGCTCGGCCCCCGCACACAGACCTCCCCGTGGGACCGTCTTTGTGGTCCGTGTGAGTCTTGTGAACGGCTCCGTCTGACGCCCCGTCGCCAGAGACCGGACCTCGGCCCTGGTGACACGTCCCAGGAACATGTCTACAAGGCCACCAACTCTAAGACTGGATGTCCGCGGAACCTCGGAAGACCTTTAGGGGGGTGGGGCGTAGGACCTCAGTCGGAGTGGACTCCGACGCCGCTAGGCCTAGCATCACGAGGCCGTCGTCGACGGGGTCCCAGGCCGTCTACTCCTGGTCCCGCTACCGCTTGACGGGTCCGAGGAGCCCCACAGAGAAGGCGGAGGACCTGCCCCGGACACAGAGCCGCGACCCGGCGTCCGCGCGGCAGACCCCCCACCAGAACGCTGGTCGACCGGAACGGCACCCCGAGAGACGTTGTCTTCGTGTCTCACTCCTACCCCGGGTCTGCGGGCACTACGGTGGCCGGCGAAAGAGGAGCTCGGCCCTCCGAGACACCTTTTGGGATCCGCCGAGGAGTTTTCGCGGGTCCTGGGGCGTCGGGGTGAAGACCCACACGGGGACTTTTTGACCCTCGTTCTCGAGGTCGCTCCGAACGTGTGGTGCGAGTACCGGGGCACTTAGTGTCGTCGGTGCTCCACCCCGTCGAGTCCACGGGGACGTACCTACTGCCCGACCGTCCTGCACCAGGTGGTCGTGCCCGGTGGCACCCACTCGGGCTCCTGTGCTACGAGGACTCTTAGGTCACCCTGCGACAGCTAGGGTGAGTGCACCCCGGGGCCTCTGGGGCTCCTGCGTGGCCTTCGTCGAGGGGTGGTGGGAACACCCTCCGAGTGCCGGTATGAGTGGGTGCAAAGGTTGTTGGGTGTCCCGCGGGCGACCCGGAGCAGGTCTCCAGTGGAACCCTCCGTAGACGTCGGTCGTATGTGGTGGGCCTCGTGCCCGAGGTCCCTCCGCCCACCACCCTCTCCCAGAAGGGAGACGACGGTACTACCCCCACGGCGTCCGCCCCCCGGCCGGCTAAGGTCGTCTGAGGGGAGACGAATCGGTCACTACGGGACTCCGTCGGTGGGTGAAAGGTGTAGGAGAACTGGGACGAGTCCCGGCACGGCCGGTCGTCGACCGATTGTCGAGGTCAACTGGTATGAGTCGGACCAATCGTTGGGACCAATCGGTGTGAGTCGGATCAATTGTTGGGACCAATCAGTGGGAGTCCGACCAATTGTCGTGACCGATTGGTGGGAGTCCTACCAATTGTTATGACCGATCGGTGTGAGTCTACCAATTGGTGGGATCAATCAGTGTAAGTCCGACTAATTGTCGTGGCCGATTGGTGAGAGTCTAACCAATTGTTGGGACCAATCGGTGGGAGTCCTACCAATTGTTGCGACCGATCGGTGTGAGTCCGACCAATGGTTGGGACCGATCGGTGGGAGTCTGACCAATGGTTGGGACCGATCGGTGGGAGTCCGACCAATTGTTAGGACCAATCAGTAGGAGTCCAGCCAATTGTCGTACCGATCGGTGTGAGTCCGACCAATTGTTAGGACCAATCGGTGGGAGTCCGACCAATTGTTGGGACCGATCGGTGGGAGTCCGGCCAATTGTTGGGACCGATCGGTGGGAGTCCGACGAATCACTCCGTCCGACCGGCTGTGACACCCCAGTCACCTGGCCCTTCCAGTCACAGACTCCTTCCCCCTGTACCCGAACCACTACGGCCTCCCCCACCCCCACTCTCACCTGTCTCCGAACCTCGGGGGGTCCCGCTACCCCGCCCCTCTTCCCCCAGAAGGTCCTCCCTGTGGACTCGTCGACCCTCCTGTGGTCCCCGGTCCCCCGGTCCGACGTGGACCCTTCAGGTAGGTGCTCCGGGAGTGGGTGTAGAGCCCGACTCCCTCGAATCCCAGGACCAGGAGTCGAAGGACCGGTGCACCGTTCAGTCCACAAACCCTTTCACCGCCCCCCCCCCCCCCCCCC
>SJYO01018757.1:93614214-93793362 GCA_006410555.1 Capra ibex
AACCCCCCCCCCCCCCCCCCCCCCCCCCCTCCGACGTCTCCGGGGTCCACCCTAGAATAGTTATTCCCTTAGCCGCACAAATGATGCCCCACTGATACGACCAGTTGACTGTAAACCGTTGAATTCATTTATGGTATGACTTGTTTCCGGTGCACGTCCCCCGACCCCCCAGTCGGCTCCGAAGGGTTCCTCTCGTCCCCTCGTCCGTAGCCTTCGAAGAGGGTGCCCCAAAGGATTTCGTTTATCGGAGCACACACAGGTGAGGGCTACGGTGTCCGGGGCTCTCTCCCGCTGGGTCCCCGGTCAAGTCTCCGTCTTTGCGCCTGCGGGAGTGTCTCTTTCTCGGGCTCAAATCCAGTTCTGTGATTTCGTATACGTCTGTGTGTGTGTCCACAGGTGGGGTGGAGTCGACGCCCCCGACGCGAGGTCCCGGGAGACACCTACGGACCTCGGTGTCTCTCCACTACAACAAGTCAGTGGGTCAGCACAGGTCGAGAAACGCTGGGGGACCTGACGTCGTGTGGTCCGGAGGGACAGGGAGTGGCAAGGATCTCAAACGGGTTTAAGTACAAACAACCTAGTCACTACGGTAGGTCGGTGGAGTAGGAGACTACGGGAGAAGACGAAGACGGAAGTTAGAAAGGGTCGTAGTCCCTCGAAAGGTTACTCAGTCAACAAGTGTAGTCCACTGGTTTTATGACCTCGAAGTCGAAGCCGTAGTCAGGAAGGCCACTTATAAGTCCCACTAGAGGGAATTCTAACTGACCAAACTAGAACGTCAGGTTCCCTGAAAGTCCTCAGAAGAGGTTGTGGTGTCAAACTTCCGTAGTTAAGAAACCGTAAGACGGAAGAAATAACAGGTCGAGGGTGTTGGCATGTACTGGTGACCCTTCTAGTATCGGAACTGATATGCCTGGAAACAGCCGTCTCATTACAGAGACGAAAAGTTGTGGAACAGATCCAAACAGTAGCGAAAGGACGGTTCTTCGTTGGCAGAAGACTAAAGTACCGACGTCAATGTCAGGTGTCACTAAAATCTCTGTTCTTCTCCTTTAGACAGAGACGAAGGTGGAAAAGGGGAGACAAACGGTACTTGATTACCCCGGCCTACGGTACTAGGATGAAAACATTTATAAATCAGAATCCAGAATCGTGACTTGGGATATAAAAAAAGGATACGTATGTATGTTTCAAATTAACTATTTAGTCGTGTAATTTTTTAATTGTCGTTTATAGACACTCTCATCCTGGTATTTGAGGTCATGAGAACGGACCTTTTAGGGTACCTACCTCCTCGGACCACCCGACACCAGGCACCCCAGCGATTCTCAGCCTGTACTGACTCGCTGAAGGGAAAGTGAAAAGTGAAAATACGTAACGTCTTCCTTTACCGTTGGGTGAGGTCACAAGAACGGACCTCTTAGGACCCCTGCCCCCTCGGACCATCCGACGGCAGATACCCCAGCGTGTCTCAGCCTGTGATGACCTCGCTGAATCGTCGTCGTCGTCGTCCTGGTATTTGTTCCGACTCGCGGTTTCTTAACTACGAAAACTTGACACCACGACCTCTTCTGAGAACTCTCAGGGAACCTGATGTTCCTCTAGGTTAGTCAAGTAGGATTTCCTTTAGTTAAGACGTATAAGTAACCTTCCTGACAACGACTTCAACTTCGAGGTTATCAAACCGGTGGACTACCCTTGTCGGTTGAGTGACCTTTTCTGGGACTACGACCCTTTCTGACTCCCGTCCTCCTCTTCCCCTGTTGTCTCCTACTCTACCAACCTACCGTAGTGGCTGAGTTACCTGTACTCAAACTCGTTCGAGGCCCTCTACCACTTCCTGTCCCGTCGGACCACACGACGTCAGGTACCCCAGCGTCTCAGCCTGTTCTGACTTGTTGTTATAGGATGTAGTCACATTTTGAAATTTTCAAAAATTCTACAGACTTATTATGCGTATATTGACTGTTTTGTTTAACTGACTTTTCCAAAGTTTAAAATTTGACGGGTAACTTGGCAGTTCAGGGATAAACCCTCTCTGCCAAAGTCGTCGACCTCGACTAGACACTTTACATGAACTTCTTTTAAGCGGCACAAATTCGGCGCGCCGTGCTCAGGATTGAATCTTGACCTCCTGGCGTGAGTCTACCGAGACGAACCCAAAACCCCCCGGCCCCTTCTCAGATTTCAAAGGGTAGGTACCTCTCCGTCGAAGACTGACGTGTTCCTTCTGATCGAGTGTGTGTCACACCCACAAGTGACGTGGTGGTGCAATATTTGGTCGGTCAAAGACATTCCGTGGGGGCACCGACGGAAAGGGAAACCCGACCGTTTGCGGGCCGACGCCCCACGTCCCGTCTCCCGCCCCCGGTGCCGTCCGACTCGGCGGGCAGGAGGGGGTGGACGGTCGGGGGTACCCTCGGGGGTGCAGAGTAGGGGCGGACGGTCGGGGGCGCCCTCGGGGGCACAGAGTAGTCGGAATGGAGAAAAGAGCCGACCAAACTTCTTCAGGAGGCTCTTCATCTGGCTCCTGAGGTCCAGAGACCCCTGGAGCGGGGCCTCCACGAGCTCGGCGCCGTGCGCCCGAGGACACTTCAAGTCGAACAGCTTCTGCAGCTGCCGTTCTTGACCCCCCTGTCCCTCGGGGTAGTGTGTACCGGGGGTCGGGGACGGGGGGCACCTCTTGGTCGGGCCTGGGGACTACGAAGGCTTACCGGGTCTTCCCGACAGGGACCAGTGGTAGGGGAGACTTGTCTTGACTGCGGGTGAAGGCCGACTCAGTCTATCGGTCCGGACTGGACCCCTGGACCCCTCGAAGTCCTCCCCGCGGGGAGTGGGGAGGTGTCCTCACAGTAAAGGGACGTCGACACAGGGACGACTGCCAGTGGGGACGTCCGAGGTCCCTCTTGGGGGGTTCAGTACGACGACTCGACAAACTAAGTTGTGGGAGAGACACTTCCCATGGGAGTTCAGTGACGTGTCGTTTCCCCCCACGAGGGTGGGATCGTCAGTCCCAGTCCCCGTCAACCCTCGGGACCTTGAGCTCTCCGTCCCCGCCGACCGGGGTTCCCGACCCTTCCACCTGCCGATCGGGGTCGCGTTCCTCGTGGGTCCTCCTGTGAGATCCAGGTCCCGTCCTCTCCCAGGGTTGGGGTCTCGTAGTCCGACCTGCGACCTCCCACACGCCCGTCTTCGAACCGGTCCTGGTCGAAGAGCTTCCCCGACCCACCCCGCGTCACCGACGTGGTCCGTGGGGAGCCCACGGGCGCAGGACAGACGGGGACCTCAGACGTCCGGTCGAGACGGTCTGGGAGAGGTGTCTGCCTGGGGTCCGTGAGTGGGACGGGAGGACGGGGTCACTACTGTCACAGGGTGCGGGAGGAGGTGGGGTCGCAGGGCCCGAGTCCACTCGAGTCGCACTCGTAGGCCAATTGTCACTCCGGGGAGGGGTACTCGGGCTCCCAGGTGCGGTCGAGACCCAATTTCCGAGTCGGGAGACCTTTGTCTACTAGGGCCTTTAATTCCCCGCTGAGGGTCCCTTCCCTGTCACGGCCCACGACGGACTCCGGGGTTGCCCCTCGAATTATTTGTGTCCTCCCTCTGGTCTTCGGGGTGCACGTCCTGCCGGGGGAGGTGGCAGAGGGACAGACCCGTCCACCCCGACCGGGATATAGTCCCGGAGGAGAGGTCCTTCCTTTGACTGACAAATTCGGGGCTCGGGTCTTATCGTACAGGACCCAGGGGTCCCGCTGAACCAGACGACACGCCTGCCGAATCGGGGGCCGGGCCGCGCTACCCATACCCGTAAGGGGGTGCGGACCACGGTTGCCGGACAGAGACGGGGAGGCCCCAGACACGGAGACGGACTCGGACCTTCGACCTGGATACCGGTCTAGGAGCTCGGGTGGAGGGACCCGTCGGGGTGGGGGTCCAGACTTTCCGGACGCCTGGTGGTTCTAGGAGGGGCGCAGCTGAGAAGGGGCTGTGCACCGGTTCCCCCCGTTGTGACGTCTACCCGGGACCCCCAGGGGGTGGGTGCGACCCGGCGCCGGAGTGGGTACAACCGGCACTGCTACTGCTTCCCGGCGTCCATACAGGAGGCGTCCAAGGCCCGGTGCAACGACTTTATCCGGAGTTTCGCGGCGTCATCGACGCGCCACGGTCCGAGCGAGGCGACCTAGACGAGGGTCCGCCGGGACCACCGGCCCCGGTCCTCCCGCGACGGGCGGGCCTGCTGCAGGACGAGTCTGTCTGTCTGCCTGTCTGCCGTGAGTCGAGTGCACGCCGGTCGGGCGTCCTCGGACTAACTGCTCTGCCCCGGACCCGAGACCCCTCGGAAGTCCTGGTCCGACCCGGGTCTGTCAGTCTCTACCCCTGTCCGTGACCCCACATTGGAAGTGTCAGTCCCTTAGGAACGTCCCGAAGGGGAGCTCTACGTTTCCCCTCTCCGTCCGTCTCTGTGGGGGACCAGTACGACCGTTGGGGGTTGGGTGGTCCTCTCGGTCCGCACCTCTGGGGCCGGTTACGACTCGGGTGTTCCTCCGTCGGGTCCTGCGGGCCACACGAGGTCAAGTCCACTGTTGGGGAGGGGTTTGTGACGTCTACTTGCCCCCCGTCGCACCACTCCTGTGCCTCACAGTGACCCTGAGCCCCCGGTGTTGGGTCCGACTTCCGTCCTACTCTTTGAAGACAAACGTTTGTTAGCCTTTACCCTTGTTTTGAGGGAACCGGGTCTGGGAGTCCGGACCTAACTTTACGTCCACTGTGATGGGAGGTTCCGGGACTCCTGAGACGTACCTTCAAGACACCCCCAGTCGTACCTATCCTTCCAAAGGGTCCCCGAGACGTAACAACCTCTCCCAGGGACCCCCGAGACGCACCTGACCCTCCGGAATCCTCATTTCACCTTTGTGCTCCGTTACGGTCGGTCGGGGGTTTTGTTCTCGTCAAATATTCGATCCACTTGCGCAGAGGAGTGACCAATAAGAGACGCCACCCGGGACTCCCAGGGGGTGGGCGCGGCCCGGCGCCGGAGTGGGTACAACCGGCACTGCTACTGCATCCCTGATTAGTAATTTGTGTTGCGTCCCGACAGAGATCCCGTCCTCTGCGGTCCGGTGGGTTCTAGTCCTGGAGTCCCCGGCCCTCTGGGACCGCGACTGGAGAATGTCCGACGCACGGGACCCGGGGGACCCGGAGTCTAAGGAATTGACGTTCCGGCCCTTTATCACCCGAGGTGTCTCCTACTCACACCGTTCGTAGCCCGACTGAGTCCATCTGGTGGGGCTTGCGACCACACGTGCGCCGTAGTGCGAGAAGGGGCAGTCCGGACGAGGAAACGGCGCTACGAGGATTGGGAGTCCTCAGGGGAAAGGTCAGTGACTTGTCCGGACTCGAGTGTAGCCCTTCCACCCCAGAACGGGGCTCCTGTGAACTGTACGACCGGTCAGTGTCGGGGTGGACCTGGGGCCCTACACGCCCCCACCCCCCGGGGCGCGGACGGTGGGAGGATGGAGCACCTTCAGTCGTAGGGCGCACCGGCGGTCGAGCTTCGGGACGACCGACGAGAGCACGTCGTCCTACGCCGGGTCGTCGACCATCCGGCAGGCGTGCAGCAACGGCTTCTCACGCCGGCACACGACGCACCGCAACGCGTCGCGGGCCCGGTCGGCGTCCCTGGCGAGGCGCAGGTAGGTGCAGAGCAAGGCCGAGTCGAAGAGCAAGACTCAGCCCCTCGTTCGCGGTGCAGCCGGGACCCGGGAAGGGTCCTACGTCCCGGACAGCGAAAGGTCACCTTTGGGGGAAGAGTCCTTTCTTGAAATTCTTGGGAGTCTGGGGGTCTACCGGTGCCGTGTGTTTTCCTCCCACACAGTCCGAGTTTTCGTGGACCTCTTTCTCGGGTCCACCTGCTCCCTGTCCCGTCCCACACCCCTCGACACCCGCCCCCCGGGTTTGGGCCCCCGGGGCTCAGACGTCTGGGTCTGCGTCCGGCCCTAGACCTTTCCCTCCGCCTCTGCGGGCGGGTCCCCCGGGTCGTCTGCACGTCGGGACCCGGAGCCGGCCGGATCCGGGTGCGCTAGGGCCCCCGGACCTGCGGGTCACGGGAGGGCGCGTAGGGGGCCCGCGCCGGATGGTGCCGAAACTCCAGGCACTTCCTCTGCCACCACGTCAATTTCTCGAGGCCCCCGTCGGTCGGGAAGAGGGGCGACGTCACGGCCTGGCGCAAAGGATCCCTCGTCCCTTCCTGGGTAGCTCGGACTTTCGACTAAACACTTGGTTGGGGACCGACCGGGTCCCGGGCACCCACGACGTCGGCGCTTCGGTTGTGTCGAGAAGGGAGTCCAGACCCCGGTACGGGTGTAGACGGGTTGTAAGTGTTGGAATGTTAACTGGACCCGACGAGTCAACGATACCCACCCGTCGACTCGTTCAGGCACTTTTCTATTTAGCCGACCCACCAGAGACCTCGCGGGTGACACAGGTGACCTAGGGTGAACCCCGACCGCGAAAGACGTAGTAGAGGGACCTGGAAGGTCCGGGGAGCTCCACACCCACGTCTGTGGTGGGTGTAGAGTGGTTCTCTGGGGGTCGGGAGGGCGGTGACACGAGAGGTGGAAAAGGCCCACGAGAAAGGTCCAAAACGGCAAATGCTTTCAAGAATAAGGAGGCCCTGAAACCGATTTCCTTGAGAAAGTTGTGCCTTGTAGGCCACTCGAGGCTACGGAACCGGTCGGGAGGACCCTCGGGGTGTGGTAACTGGCAGGACGGGCCTTGCCTACGGTACCCGGTGTGGGGCTCCATGAGTGGGTGCCTGGGAAACCCCGTGCCGTGGCGCCGACCGACGGGCTTGAACCAGACACCGGTGGTATACGGTCGGAGTTTGCGAGACCCCGTAGGTAACATCTAGTGACCCCTGTCTCCCCCCCACGAGTCGGACCGTGTGTCCACACGCCACGAGGGGTGTGCAAGGAGGGTCTTCCCTCGGGTCGGGGTGGCTCTTGGCCTGGGGCGCGTGGAGTTGGTGCCCACACTCCTGACCCCTCCCCCTGTGTCCGCGACTGGGTGCGGCGGACCTCCCGGTCGGCATCTTTCGGTTCGTCTGTGTTAACCCGGTACTCCGACAGCCCACGGGGGGTGCGGGGTCCTCTCACGTCACGTGCACACACGTACGTGTGTGTGGGGAGTCTCCGTCTGTGTGTCACCGGACAGGGACGGTGTGCCGGACTCGCCCAGTTCGCTCTCTACGTCTGGAAGCGTCGGCTCCTGCCACTGGAGCCGCTTTCCCAACAGCGTCGCCAACGTGACCGCAGGCTACTGGGGTCCGAACGTCGACGTGACCGGCGACAGGTACAGTGTCTGCGCCGACACCCTCGGCACGCCCTTCGTCAGTGTCCCGTCCGTCCGCAGGACGGGACCCCCGGACATCATTAAGAGGACGCCCTCGGTCTTCGTCTCGGACCTGCAGTCACGACGTCTCCGGGGCGGGGCCTCGTGCACAGGACTCACTGCCGTCCCAAGGTCGGGCCGGCCGGCCGGAGTGTCGACGGCAGACGGGTGCCGGACGTCCGGCTGCCGTGGACCCGGGGCGCGACCTACCCCGTCCCCGCGGGAGAGAATGCAGAGTCGTTCACGAACGACACCCGGTCGAAGACAGGGTTTCTCCCAGTCTCTGAGTCACCGTTAGATACGTATCCCGCGGTCCCACCGTCTCCCTCGAAACACAAGAAAATTTAACATTCTTTAATCTTCGACAGACTTGTAGACAGTAGCCCGTCCAGTCCCACTACCAGTTCTTGTGTCCGAAGTCAAACCTTTCAGGACCTGCCTACGGGTCGACCCATCGAGTGCCCGGTATCGTGGAACCGGCCCGGTGAGCCGGGGGGCTCCGGGTGTCCAGCGGTCGACCTTTGACCCTGTCCGCCACTCAACCCGCTGAGCGCCGGGCCCCGTGTCACTGTATCCGAAGGCACAACCTGTCCCTGTGCCTTGACAGGGGACCCCCGAGGTTGGCGTACAGGAAGTCCCGGGTCCCCTCCGTGATACGCACTCGGCGGTGGGACCCTCCCCTGTGCCTACAGTGACGGTGGCACGTGTTAGGAAAGACGTAAACGCTATTGAAAAAATACTTTTTTTTTTTTTTTTGGGATCCGTACAAAAGGGGTTCATAGGAGAAAGGGAGACGGGACGAGGGGTGGCTCCGATGCTGGGGTAGATGGTGGTGCACCGAACGCATCAGGACGAGACGACCCGGGAACACCAAGAAGTCTGGGGTTCGCTGTGTCTCGGCAGTCTGTCGCGGCCCCGACGTCCCTCGTGACACTCCCGTCCCAGGGAAGGACCCAGTCGTTCGGGTCGGTCGTCCGGCGCGCTGGGAGACTCGTCGATGACAATGCCTGTCTGAAAGGGAAACCCTAAGTTCGATGACCGTCGAGTGCCGCTAATAACTGTGTTATAAGACTTCCATGTACTAGCGGTACCCGACGGCCCCTGGTCGCACTCCTTGAGGCGGGTACCGTGTGCTACAAAAGGTCCTCCGGTTCCCCCGGCCCAAAGGTGCACTAAACCCGACTCTTGTGTCCGACGCGTACTCCCGCTGTCCATAGGTTCCGCCCCCCCTCACTTGTTGCGAAAGGCATAAATAAACAAATGCAAAAATTTTTTACAAAGTACACCCGGTAAAAAGTCAGAAATGACTTAGACAATGTTGTGACGAAGACAAAACGCAAAACCGAAAGACCGGTGTTCCGTGCGCCCTGGAATCAAGGGGCTGGTCCCTGACTTGGGTGTGGCAGACGTAACTTTCCGACTCAGAATTGGTGACCTGACGGTCCTTTCAGGGAGTATAAAACTTACACCCAGTGACGACCCACCAAACCATTTTCTGGTCTTTTTGCCGGTTGACCCCTCTTGGTGCCGACCACGACTTCTACTCGGTTTGAGTGTCCTTACCGAGTCGAAGGCTACTGGGGCTCGCCCCGACTCGGTCGTCCGGACCCCACGAGTCCCACCTGCGGCACTTGTGGACGCGGCGTGCGAGAACGGGCCCGTCCGCGCACACGAGCGGGAGGGAGGGGGTCCGGGGGTGCCGGACGTCCGGAGTGGAACGTAACCGTGACGGGCGACCAGAACAACGTCAGCCGCAGCTTCGGAAACGACTGGCGTGTCACCGTTCCGGGTGTGTGCCCCAAGGGGGTGGTCGGAGACCCCGTGCCCTCCAGCTAAGACAACCCTTTAGTCTGTCGCCCACCTTCCATGCGTTGACGGGAAACACCGTGGTCTCCCTACGACCGCCGGACCCAGGGCCGACCGGATCTAGACCCGCGGGGGTGGAGACTCACTAGACGAAGGGGGACGACGGAGGTGACTCCCGGAGTCGGAAAGTACGCGATACGGGTCGGAAGCCCCCGGGCACAGACCTTCCCCAGATGGATGGTATGACGGTAAAGTCGCCAAACGAGTGAAAGGGGAAGGAGGACCTTCTGTGACCACTGCGGGACTGGGTCGGAGGGTGCTCGTGGTACAGTCGTCCAAGTGCGACGGGTCGTGGGGGCCGGTCCTTCGGACCGGGTGCCCCTCCCACTGTCGGTGGGAGTACGGTCCGACGAGAGGCACTGGGTCGCGGTAGGTTGTGTGTACGGGAAGTCCGAGGTGTCTTACTTTGGGACGGGATGCAAATGATGGGGTCGACTGCCGAAAGGTAGGCGGGCGGGTGGTCGCAGTTGGGGAGGAAGAGTGGACCAGTGGATTGGTCGTCAATAATTCATGACTGACACATGCGTGATCCCCTTATGATTGTTGGCCCTGTCCCCACCCCGAGGTCAGACCACAACTGTCTGGACGTACCTGTCCCACCCCTGGGGTCGCGGAACCGTAGGACGGGGATGGGGGACGGAGGAGTCGGGACGGGATGCCCGTTGCGGTCCGGAGTCCCTGCGGTGTGCCGGAGGGTCGACCACGGAACCGGAGACCGAGGGTGGTCGAACTCGGTGTAAGGTGGGCTCTCGTCCTCCGAGAGACTGTGGGTCAGAACTAGGGGAGTGTCGAAAAGACGCCTCGGTGGTACCGGAGGTGTTTCCACTCGAGACAGGGGTCAAACGTCCGTCCGGGAGGTGAGTCCGGACCCTCAGAGGGGTCAGGTCTCCGGCGGATCCTGTCGTCCACGGTCGGGACCGCCCCTGACTGACTGGGAAACTCGAGAAATCTGTCCGGAGTAGGGTAGTGACGAGCGACGGAGACGGGAGACGGCAGGGGGGCCTTGTGGAGGACCTCCACCGGGAGGGAAGTCGGAGGGACTGAGGTAGCGTGGTAGTGGGCCGTCCGACCTGTCGAGGCGACACGTAAACACCCCACCTTTGTTCGAGTCTTCCCCAACCACTCTCTACGGGTCAACCTCAGAGTAAATAAAGTGCGGTTTAATTTTTTGTACAGGAACAATAGGTCTTGGCGTACGACACCGAATCAGCGAATCAGCACAGACTGAGACACTGGGGCACCTGACGCCGGGCGGTCCGAGGAGACAGGTACCCTAAGAGGTCCGTTCTTATGACCTCACCCGACGGTAAAGGAGGAGGTCCCCTAGAAGGGCTGGGTCCCTAACTTGGGTGTAGTGGGCACAGAGGGCGGAACGTCCGTCTAAGTAATGGTGACTCGGTGGACCCCTCCGGAAATTTACGGCATTGTTTCGATAACATTTGAGTGGCTCACCACTACTTCCCCCCTAGTCTACCTCCACTAGTTTTCCATGGTGCGGACGAACCCCAAGTCATGGTCTCTCCTCTCCTGTCCAGCCCTCCCCGTGGCGCACCCGGGCGGCCGCCCCCGCCGCGAGTGGACAAGAGTGTCATGACGGGCATCACCGGCCTGGGCGTGAGTGTGTGCATCGGCGCGCCCCTGAGCCCCGACACGTGCGTCCGGCGGTGCACGGACGTCCCCAAGTGTACTGTACGCAGGTGTGTGGAGGAGGGCTTCATGGGACACCCCTGTCCGGTCGCAATGGCGTGGGGCCCTGGACGGAGAGTGTGGCGACCAGGCACAAGGCGCTCCGCCCCCCACCCCTCTCTGGGAGACGCACTCCGACACAAGCGTTAGACACCGGCGGGGCTCTGGGGGAAAGGTCCGACGAGACACCTCCTTTCGACGTCTCCGGGAGCCTTAGTGTCCTTCGTGCCTGCGAGTCCCCCAGGCTGGACCTTTGTGCCTCCTCTCCCGGAGGGTCCGACGGGCCCCCCCACCCTCTGACCCCCTCGACTGCCGTGGTCGGTTCGTGGAGCTGACGGTTTCCGCTCGTGGGCTGTGTGATAAGAGTTCGCACACGGGAAGTGATCGCGAGGGAGTACAGTCGCACACTGGCCTCCCAAGTCGCCCTCACAGGGACGGGGGTCCGCTTCTCTGTCGTGTCCTCGGGGAGGAGCCAATGCTTCGTGTCGAGGCCGTGGTGTGCGGGCGTCCCTCCACGACCCCTCGGTCCCGGGCCGAGCCGCACGGAGCCACCCAATTTCGTGGCTTCCGCAGCTGGGGTGCCGGCCCGCCCGCGTCCGTCCCGGACACCCGCGGGTGGAGACAGCGTCTGCGTCCGCATCGGCAGGGTCCACAACGCCGTCGCCGACACCCCTCCCGTCCCCGACCTCCTCGTCCCCAGAAGGTGGAGTGTCGGCAGGAAGTGGGACTGGAACTCCCGCAGCAAGTACAAGTCGCACCGCTACAACCACCGGCAAAGGGGGTAAGAGTGAGGGACGCAAAGTCTTTTCCCCCCGCGTCTCAGTCAGGGAGTCCCGACCTCCTTGGGGGTTTTCCCTCGGTCCCCAACTCTCTTGGGGTCTAAGAGAACCCAGGGAACAACGTTTTCACTCCGGTCCTACGTGCGTGACGGCGGGGAGGGATCCAAACTTGGGGTCCTGCCCCAAGTCCGGTAGACCCTACTTCTGCCTTATTAAGGTGCAAGACTATTAAAGTACCACTCCCAGTGCCTCCTTCGTCCTTCGTCTTGTCGACGACCTCTGCCTCCCGTCCCGCCGAGGACCCTCTTCGTCCCCCGACACGTCTCGCACAGGCCTCAGCTCCGTGGCACGTTCCGTGGCACTCCGGTCTAATGTCTCCGCGTTCTCCCGTCCCCGTCCGCGTTTCCTGACAACGGACGTCACCCTCCGACCCCTGTCCGCCTGTGCTCGCCTCGTAGCAATATTTGACGAGGGAGCCCGACGACGATCGCGTGGACCCGATCCCCAGCCCGCACCCCGGACAGGTCCACTCCTGCCCCCGACGACGTCCGTCGGTCTCCCTCCGAGACCTGCCCTGTACTTCCGTCCCGACGTCCACCTGCTACCCCACCGGCCCTCCCGTCACGTCTCGAGCTCCCCTCTGTCCCTCCTCCTCCCGGTATTCACCCTTCATCCCACACAAGTTCAACCCACCCGCTAATCTGTTCGTTTGAGCAAAAGACTTTTGGTCGTCCTGCTAGTACTGTGGTTGCCGCCACGGCGGCGGGGACTCGGGCGGCACCTCCGGGTCCCGTCCCCAGCCCCTCCTGCGCCCCCCATGGACGTACGTCGGGGACTTCGGCGCCGCGTGCCTGTGGAACAGAAGTCTGTGCGGGGGGTGCTGCTCCGAAGAGTAGGCGTCGGGTCCTTCGACCAAGGGCTAGACGTGGCACAGGACACGTTTCTCTCCCCGACCCGGTGGCGGACGTTTGTGGGCCGACCCTTCGCACGTGACTCTCCGACGTTGGGTCGGTGTGACCCGCGAGGGGTGTCGGTACCCCCACAGGGACGGAGTGTGTCCCCCGGTGCGTCGGTAAAGGTACCTCTCGTGCCGACAAACACACACTCTGTTCGGCCCACGCCCTTGGTCGGTCTCCTGTGCACAGGCACAGGGTCGGGCCGGTTCCACCTACCGACTCCCCTGTACCCGGTGGGAGGATGAAGACAGCACCCGTGGTGGTTACTCGGTGACGCATTCTTTCGAGCTATTTGATCTTTTGCATTTTGGGCAGGCACCACCGTCCTTGGATTCCTTCAGAGCCGGTCTAGGGGTTCGAGTCTTGTGCCGTCGACAAGTAAGGGTCTCGGTCCACGCCCTTCTCGGACCTGAGGTTCTCGAGAATCCTTAGTGTCCTTCGGGGAGGTCACATACCCCCTGGGGACTGTGCGGACGTCAGTGGACCGAGTGTGGGACGTCTAGGTCGCAAGAGACTCAGTGGACGGATCGTACGGTGGACGGGTCGACCCTGTCCACACGGAGAGGCCCCCGGGTGTTGGGGAGGTCGTGGAGTCAGTGTACGGGGACGGTCCAGGTAGACACATAGGGTCTCCGTGTCGTGTCTTGTCGATACCGAGTTCGGTCGAACGGTGTTCTTTGGCGACAACGTCGGTGGCGACCGTCGGTGCGACCCTGTGTGTCGATCTGGCTCAGGTCAAGGACCACGGTCCTCGACCGGTAGATCCGTTCCTACTCCACGTCCGAGGACACTGGGGTTGTCGTCCTCCTTGTAACCTGGGCTCAAGTCCCCTCGGGTCTTTCGAGAAGAGGTTTAGGTGTTCATGGACCGTGGACCGCCCCAGGGGGACGTTGGGACGTCCGGGTTCCCTCCCCAGGCAGGGTTTCTCCCACGTCTCCGGTGAGTGGACCAGGGACGGTATCAGGTCCCAGTACTGGCGGTCCATGAACTACAGAAACGGGAGGAACCGTGAGAAGTCAAGATAGTTGTCCACCACGGTGAGGGGCAGTCAGTGCGCACTGGACCTGTCGACGTACCTGTGGTGTAGGCTCCGTGGTACCCTGTGGAGCTTGACCTGCATCAACAAGTCCTAGACGTCCTGCCCTTCTCGAGGTGATCCCTAACTCCGTCACTACCGTTCCTTGTTTGGTGTAGCGACAGTGAATTCCTTGTTTCGGTACGTTTGTCCGAATGGTGCCCCGAGGCTCAATTTCTACTTGAATTTTTAATCCGTTTCAGATGAAACGACAACGGACAGTGTTCAAGGTCTAGTGTACGAAAGAAGATACCACTTCGCTTCACTCCCTTTCAGTGAATCGGTACGGGTTAAGAAACGTTGGGATTAAGAGGTCCGGTCTTATGACCTCACCCAACGGTAAGGGAAGAGGTCCCCTAGAAGGGTTGGGTCCCTAGCTTGGGTCCAGAGGACGTAACGTCCGCCTAAGAAATCGTTGACCCGACACTCCCTTCGGGCTCTTATGACCTCACCCATCGGTAAGGGAAGAGGTCACCTAGAAGGGTTGGGTCCTTAGTTTGGTCCCAGAGGACGTGACGTCCGCCTAAGAAATGGTCGACTCGGTGGTCCCTTCGGGGAGAAGATACCATTCTTCGCAGTTTATAACCGTCTCTAGTTTATTCTGCTTCGGGTGACCTGAATCCATAGTCCTTGTTAGTGTCCAAGACCAGTGATGACCCGAGAACAAAAACCTACATTTACAAAGTAAAATACCCTGTTCTATGTCCGGTGGTACAAGTTTATATACATACTTTTCTGTCTTCAGTCGTACCATTGACCGGAGTCTACAAGTACAAGATTCTTTTGCATCGACCCCGTCACGACTCTAGTATCAAGGGAAAGAGGTCACTTCCCGACCCGTCAAACCTGGTCGGGCGAAGGACTCGTGCGGGTCCTTTTACTCCGTCTTAGAATCTCGTGTCGACAGGTCGTGGTCTCACTGGGTTCAGTGACGTTCACTGTCTTCGTGTCGGTCCGTCCACCCCCAGACCTCTCTGCGCGAGCCGGGGGACGGCGTGCCGACAGCCTCCCGAGACCCTCCCTGGCGGCTCCGACTCTCGATACGCCTCGACAGAGCCGAGTACGCCGACCCTCCTCTCCTTCCCCTTAAGACTCGGACGGGTCCCACTCCCGACGTTGGTCTTCGTTTGTACCGCCCATTGCTGTGGTGGTAGGATCAAAGTTTGACGGAAAGCGAAAAGTTGTGCTACAGGTCGTAAGTCAGTTTTTATTGGTTCATGCGTTCCTCTCTCCTGTCACAGAATTCTATCTGAGCACCCTTAGGTCTGCTCTCTTGGTAGTCTGTGTCTGCACTTTTGTCAGTACCCTTGGTGTCACCAAAGTTCCTCTGACTAAGTCCACGGTCATCTGAATAAAGACCTACGTTAATAAGGAGCAAAGTACTCTATTCTGAGTTCGATGGTACAAATTTATGACATTCTAACATTTAGTTGATGTGAAGGTTTTTATGTACAATCTTTAGATTTTTTGTCACAACATTGCTTGGATTGAAGTTTAATTTATGTCTCGTATAATTTTTTTGGGGTGATAATCACGTGACGAATTATATTCCTTGGACTTTATACTCCGTTGTCTTTACAACTTTCCTCTTTCTATTTTTTCTATGTAGTGTCTTTGTGGTTGTATTCGATCGTCCTCTGTTTCATCTAAGATTCCGTTTTTATTAATACTTCCTATTTCTCCTAAAAGTAGCACTACTCAGTTATAAGGTCTTTCTGTCTTGTCAGGATTTTAACATACGTGGATTATTGTACCGGATTATTGTAGTGGGTCTCGGTCTGTAAGATCTCTCACTTCAGTGTACCCGGAATCCTTCGGGACGACGATTATTTCGATCACCGACACTACCTTAAGGTCGTCTTGATGAGTTTTGGGATTTCCTACTCCGGTAGTTCCACGACGTAAGTTATGCAGTCGTTTAGACTTTCTGGGACGTCACCGGTCTCCTGACCTTTTCTAGTCAGGAGTGGGGTCCAGGGTTCTTCCCGTCGTGACTTGTGGCCTGTTAGTGTGAGGAGAGGGTGCGACAGTACGATTTCTAGGACGTACGGTCCGAAGTCGGAACACACTTGGTTCTTGAAGGTTCGACCCAAATCTTTTCCTTCTCCTTGGTCTCGAGTTTGCCGGTTGTAAGTGACCGATTGTCTCTTTCGATCCCTCAAGGTCTTTTTGCAGGTGGAGGCAAAGGACGTGACGTGGTCTCGGAAACTGACACGCCTAGAGTTGACCTTTCGGGAATTTCTCTACCCTTTTGGTCTGGTAGAGTGGACGGAGGACTGTTTGTTGTCAATCTTGGGACACACCCTGTTGACTGACCAAGCACTAACTCTTTCCTCGTGGTGTCCCGGCAGACGACGGTGGGGCAAACAAATTGGAGGTGCGACTCGTGTAGCACTCGTTACGGCCCGACCTCCTCATTGCTCGACCTTAGTTCTGTCCGCCCTTTTTGTAGTTGTTGGAGTCTGTACGACTGCTATGGTGCGATTGCCGTCTTTCACTTCGCCTTGACTTCTCGGAGAACTACTCCCACTTCCTCCTCTCACTTTCTCGGTCGAATTCCGATTTATAACTTTTTTGATTCTAGTACCGTAGGTCAGGGTAATCGAGTACCGTTTGTCTTCCCCTCTTCCACCTTGATCACTGCCTAAAGGAGAAGAACAGAGACTTTAGTGACACTTACCACTGACGTCGGTACTTTAGTCCTCTGCCAACGAAGAACCGTCCCTTCGTTGCCGTTTGGATCTGTCACACAACCTTTCGTCTCCGCAATGAGACCCCTGTTTCCAGGTATGTCAGTTCCGATTCCAGAAGATCGCCAGTGTGTGCCAACACCCTCGACCTGGTATTTCTTCCGTCTTACGGTTCCTTAACTACGGAAGCTTGGTACCACGACCTCTTCTGCGGACTCTCAGGGAACCTGTCGTTCCTCTAGTTTGGTCAGTTAGAATTCCCGTTAGTTGGGACTTAAGACCAACCTTCCTGACTACGACTTCGACTTCGAGGTCATAGAACCGGTAGACTACGTTTGTCGACTGAGTGACTTTTTCAGGGACTACGACCCTTTCTAACTCCCGTCTTCCTCTTCTCCTGTAGTCTCCTACTCTACCGACCTACCGTAGGGGCTCCGTTACCTTCATTTGGACCCGTTTGAAGCTCCCCTACCACGCCCTGTCCCTCGGACCGCCCGACGTCAGGTACTCCAGTGTTTCTCAGCCTGTGCTGACCCGTTGACTTGTTGCTGTTGGTGGTGTTGTTGTGTCGGAGGTCTAGATGTTTCGTTCTCACCTGTCCAGGTCTCCCGGACTCTCTACCCGGTGTCAGTTCCGACCTCTACTTGAGTGGAGAGAGTCGTTGACTCATTTGTGAGGGATTTAGTTATTCCTGTCTGTTTTGCACTTAGCGGTGCTTGTGTGCAGTGGACGAACTGAATGAGTCCTGTGATGTCTTGCGTTGGCGCCACTTGCACAAGAAAGAAAAAGTTCACATCCATCTTTTAGGTGTTTTTAGTGGTTTACGCCCCGAGCTTTCGTTCAGAGTTGTGTAGAGTTTCCAGACTTCAGTGTGTCGCTCGCAGGAGACAGGACGTCAATGCGACCCTCACTTCACTCACTTCAGCGAGTCAGCATAGGCTGAGAAACGTTGGGGCACCTGATGGTCCGAGGAGGCAGGTACCCTAAGAGGTCCGTTCTTATGACCTCATCCAATGGTAAAGGAAGAGGTCCCCTAGAAGGGCTGGGTCCCTAGCTTGGACCCATAGGTCGTAACCTCCGTCTACGAAATTGGAGACTCGGTAGTCCCTTCGGGCGTCGATGTGACCCTTGTTACTGGTTTACCAACTGTTACGGTGGACAAACGATTGACTCTCTCTACGAATGGTTAGGGGCTACCCGGTTTCTTCTTTAGAACTGCCTTTGTCTTTTACACAAATCGACTAATATTTCTGTTGCGTCGATCATCGCATGAAGCGAAAAGTCAGAATTGACTCTCAGTTACCTTCTTCTGTCAAGGTGGAAAAATATAAAGCAAAGGAAAACAAAGTGTCTTCGGGCCTCAGTTGAGTAATTTGAACGGGACGGTAAGACAGAGCGCCAGGAGCGATTGTTTCGGGGCTTCGGTCGTCGAGGTGTTACTTTACTGCTCGCGGGTGTTTGTTTTCGTTGCAGACGTCTTACTAGGGTCCCGCAGCCCTCGTCGACGAACGAGGGAATCCAGACAGTGGCCTAAATCCTCTCGCAAATCGTCGTCGGTCCACTAAGGGTGAACTGTTACTTCCACCTAAATCCCGCGGATTCTCGTTAGTCGGTTTAACTAGGCCGACGTCCTGCTGAGACATGGAACAGACCCGGCGACGCCTCCGACCCTTGTAGCACCTCTGGCGGGGGTCTCGGGTGCCCGACGCCCTCCGGACGTAAGGTGTTTGTTTCACATCTTTGGCGGGTCTTATGTAGACATTAGGGGTCGACTGGTCGGAAACCCTTGCCGGGACCCCGTCGGAAGACCCACCGGAGGTCCCAGACCTTTTATGGGGGACGGCGGGACTCCAGTGGTGGAAACGGTGGGTCGGAAGGTGTCCCTCCGCGACCGGTGCCAAGGACCGTCTTTGGGAAGTGCAAACTTAATCGAGGAGTATGAAATTAATGAGTCTGTTATGCCCTCAAACACCGAAACCCACCACAAGGTAACTTCCGCATGAAAAAAGGCTGCCTCTGGGGTAGCAGTTACTGTCGGACGCTCGCGGGTGAGTAGTGGACTTAGTCGGTTAAATTAAACAAGGTTGTCGTTTTGGTGGTGTCTCCCTTTGGGGTAGGGGCCCGTCTTATCACGGACGGTAAAAGGCAGGGTCTCGACCGAAGACCCCGGCGGATCATTTGGCTAGGTTAAGGACCAATTGTTCCCTTTTTGCTACCACCGACATTAATGGGCCTTCCATGTGGGTCGTGGAAGTCACGCTGGACTTGTCCGGACGCGACCTCTGTCTGGACTCGTCCCCGGCCCCTCCCCGGTCCCTCCCCACTCTCCGTCCACCCCCCACCCCCCGTCCACCTTTTTCTCTTCCCCCGAGGGGGACCCGAGGCTCGGAGGTCGGGGGTGGGTCCGTCCCAACAGTCCGACTGACTAGACCACGACCCGCGACCCACCAGTGTAAGAGGACCCGGAAGTGCCCCCCCTGGTGGTCACCTCACCCGTCTCTCTTCACTTCCCCGGGGGGAGCTCCCGTCACCCTTCCGGGCCGAAGTCCCGTCTGCCGGGTTCGGAGATCGACGGAGTGCGCCCACGTGTCGACAGGGTGTCCGCGGGTCCCACCCTGCCCCGAGGGCGAGTGGACCTCTACCTCGGCCCTCCTGTGCGGGCGGCACCGGAGGTAGTCGTGCGGCAGGAGGAAGGACCAGGCCTTGTACTCGGGGTCCATGGTCCCGTGCCTCTACCACTACAGGTCCAGCGAGGTCTTGTGCTACGACAGGGGCGACTTCGCGACCCCCACCCCGTACTGACACCTGTGTCTGTGCCGAGGGACGTAGTCTGCCGGGGACTCTCAGGTAAAGTCGTCGTCTCCCGCCCTGTCCGGGGGTCCCTCCCCCTCCCCTCTTTGGGATCCGGAAAGAATAAAATTATGTCTTGATAGAGTCTGAAGATGAAATCTCGTGAGCGGGCGACTCAGGTCCTCGAGACCCAGGACGTCTTTGGAGGAGAGTGGGGGGTCCTGTGTCCGGTGGGAGGACCTCTCACTCCGAGCCCGGACCCCCAAGAGTTCGTCCCGGACACATACCCTTCCCCAAACGTCCGTCTCGCCATGTCGGGTCCTGGGAACCCGAGGCACCCCCCGGGACACTCGGATCAGATAGACGGGGAGTGGGGCTGTGTGTGGACGACCCACCCCTTGGGTCCCGTCCCTGTCCCCGGTATCCCTCCCGCCAGAGGACCACCCTGGCACCCTCGGACGTCACTTGGGGCGTGTGTGCACAAGGGCGTGTGTGTGGAGTTGGGAGTCGGACTGGGGTGGGGGGTTGGGGCGGCAGTCGACCGCAGACCCCACCTAAAGGTTGGGGCTCCGTGTTCCCGGTGACAAAGAGAGGAAGACCACTACCCGTGTCTCCACCCTTCCGACGGCCGGTCGACTCCCAAGGGTCTACCAAACCCCCCCTGGTCCCTCCACCGTTACCCCCCCTGGTAGTCGCAGGAGGTTTGCCACGGTGAATCCTTTTGACACCCGTGCTCTGTCTGGCCACCCGCCCCACTACGACTCGGTTGGGTCGAAACAGTGAGACGGACGTCTGAGGACGGATAGTGTCCGAAGTCCCAGGGAGGGTCTTAGAGTGGGGCCCAGGCGTCCACCCGGGCGTCGGTAGGGGTGCTCCACAACCCGCCGTGCCCCGTGCGGTCCACCCCCGGCGGAGACCCCCGGTGACTCGGGCGCTCGTGTCGTAGACAAAGGACAAGAGTCCTTGGGTCCGGGGCCGCCGACAAACGAGACCGTGTCAGCCTCGGTCCGAGGGCCGGAGGTATTGTCCTTGAGGCTCCCGTGCCCGCCGGGCTACCGCGACGCAGGGGGTCCCCGGAGACGGGGAGGGGCGCGGGGCTCGACGGACGTGCAGCGCAAGTCAACCCCGACCTGGATTCCACCGGTGCCCCGAGCGTGCCCGGTACGGGTGGACGATGCGCCTTTTGTCTGGAGACCCCGGAACTTTCCACAGGCGACCGAACACTGTGTTTCGTCCCCCGGGACTGGTCACTGACGCAGGGTCTGTTCCTGACTCCAGCATTGTACTGTGGAGCCGAGGGTGCAGTGCGCAGAGTCGAGGCAGCGACGTCGGGACCCGTCCCGCCTGGCGGGCCGTGTCCACCCGACGGGCGATCGAGGTGGGAGAGCGGGCGTGACACTTGAAACGAGGGGAACTCTTGGAGGATAGTGCCCCGGGTGAGTGAAGACGAGTAGTGGAGGAACTCCCTTAGAGTCCCTTCGGCACCAGGGGTGCGGGTGTTTGTCGGTGTCCTCTTGGGGCTCGGGTAGGGAGCCCCGCACGTCCGACCCCACTCCTCGCAGACGGAAGATGCCTCTCCGACACCCAACCCCCGGTCTCCCGCCGGTGTCCGTCCTGAAGGGGTCGGGTAGTTGAGCGATTGCCCGAGGCCCGTTGAGGTTTGGACCGCACGACGTCAGGCACCCCAACGTTTCTCAACGTGCATTAACTCGCCGACTTGTTGTAGAGGTGCCGTCTGGGTCCTTCTCCCAGGTTCGACCCGACCGGAGACAGACGGGGAAGTCCGGATGGAATTGACATTCCTCGTGACCCCCGAAAATTTAGTGCTGAGAACAAATTGTGGCACAACGAAGTTTTACTTACTTAGTATATTTTGGACGGTCAAAGATGGCGTCGTCCCCACCCCAGCCCCCCGTTCGGGTCCGAAACTACGGGTGTCACGCACGCCAGGCCGCCCCTCCGCCGGTCGACCGTCTCGGGACCCCATCACTCTTCCCCGCACCCCCGCGCCCCGGGTCCCTCGACGGGGACCGTCGAGTCCCATGGACACTCCTCTGTGTGTCGGGGGTCCTCCGAGTGGGTCCGGGGCGGGTGAGGAGACCGGGGGTACCTGAGGGGTGCGGTGCGACCAAGCCGAGTGTGTTTCCCGACCCAGGACGTCTGGGCAGGACCCACGGGTCGGAGACGAGGCTGTAGTGTGTGGTACCACGGGGGTCGGGTCCGGGACCGGACGCGGGGGGGTGGACCGAGGGGTGGTCCTGGGTCCGGACCCCTGTGTGCACGGTGCCCTCCGACCCCGAGGGCCGTCGGTGGCGCGGTCGAGAGTGGAACGAGCGTCAAGAACGGCGGTTTCGCCTCGCCCGTGAGCGTTTCCATGCACAAGGTCGGCGACTGTGTCCACGGGGGCAAGACCGTGGTCCAGGGTAGCGTCTTCAAGGCGACTCGTCGCGTCGGACCTCCGCCTCGCGTCCCGCACCCGAGTCTCGCCCTCCACCTCCTTTCTTGGTGCTCCCCCACCCCACCCCCCAGATGAGTACAGAGGGTCGTGGTTGGGCACGCCGTCCCTCTGCGCGGGACACCCGTGTCGACCTCTCCGCCGCCCGTCTGGGCCCGGGGGGACCCGGTAGCCCTGGACTCTGGGCTCTGTGGCACTTTGCAGGTACAGACCTCCGGGCCCCGGCGCCCGGGTCGGGCGGTCGGCCGACCCGGTGGACCCCTGGACCCTAGTACGCAGGCCCAACCGTCGTCCGGGCGGTGTCTCCACCCTGAGGTCCGGGCGCCCGCCGACCCGGGTGCTCGAGCCAGGGGGTCCTCCACCTCCTTCGGGAGGAGCGGGTCGGTGGCGTCGGGGTACTGCGGGGACGGCGTGGACGGGACCACGGCAACAACCGCTACTTCGACCGGTACAGGTGCACGGACGGTAGTTACCTGTCTAAAGCGTACGTCGGGTGCTTGACGGCCAAGGCGTGGCCCTTCAGGAGCCCGTCCAACCCCTGCGGGGGGTCCTCGTCGCCGGGCCAGTCCAGGTCCCTGGACGCCTCCGTTGCAGTTGACGACTCTACCGCCCAACCGCTCCCCCGGGACCACAGCGATATGTCAGTGGCACCGGAGTCGGCGCCCGAGTGAGCAGTGGGACTCGTCGTCATTTAGGTCGTCCACCCGTCCGGTTCCTTCGTCCGCCGGTTCTCCGGCCTTGTGTGCGCCGTCTAGGACGAAGGCCCCGGCGGGGGCCGAGAGTCCTCGAGACACGGAGTCAAAAGGAGGAGTACAGTCCAGGACTGTTTGTCATCCAAAGCCCACCGGCGGGGCTCAGGACGGGCGACCGGACCGGACAGGTGTGTCGTTGTCCTGTGCGTCTCGGCTTGTCACCACGGTGGACGGAGACCAGGGATTGCTGGAACTCGCCTCCAGTGCCGTTTGCGCTTGGGACCGAGACGTCCGCGTGTGGGCAGGGTAGTGACTCGACCCTCGTCGGGGGGACGTGGTGTCGACCCCCGTCCCTGGACTACTTTGTCCGTACAAAGTATGGCCTACGGGGTCGTCTGGTCCGAGTTGATTGGCATCCGAATCACTTATAGGGTGGGTTCGTTAGGCTCATCTCAGGTCGTACCTGGGAAGAACGGGACCCTGACCTTTGAAGGTACAGTCGTACAGAGACGGGCTACCCGGGACCCCTGGGACCGTAGGTGTACCACTTGTCAGTGAACCTAGGTTGTCTCCCGAGTGACTGGGTCGGGACTTAACGTCCCTGGTCGCGAAAGACCTTGTTTCGGTCCCGAAGGCACCTCTGTCCCGACCGTTCCGAAAGATCCGATCCGTGCGGTCGGTAGTGTTGGGACCCGTACCGGACCGGTGGCGAACCCGTCTACTCACATTCCCCTGGACAAGACCCTCCGAAACTGTATAGCTCCCTACTCCCTCCTTTGCGCTGAAGTGGGGTCTAGCCCTGACGGTCCGGAGGTCCGGGTCTCACGAGGCGCGACGCCGGACGGGACCCGCTGGGGAGCCGCGTCACCAGTGCCTGCCCCACGTGACGTCCCGGGCGGGGGCCCTGTGAGTGAAGAACCTCGGTGAGACTCACGGGACCCGTCGTGTCGACATCAAGGGCTGCTTCGACGGCTTCGCGTGCCGGTGTCGGCACAGTGTCAGCAGGTGCCAGTGGTGCCGGTGGAAGAGAGGTCTACCGGGCACCCCGTCCGGGTCCGCCGGCTACAACCCGACCCCCTGCTCTTTCGGCAGTCGCACTGGAGGGTGGTCGCCGGGGGTGGTCAAGGGGTCGGTGTCGTGGGCGGAGGGTTGGTCGGACCAGAATTTAATCAGAGGTTTGGTCGACAGTACCCACTTGCCCCTCGGGGTTTTGAATACAGGGAGGGTCTTGGGGTCTTACACCGGAACAAACCTTTGACCGTAGGCCGTCTGCATTAACCAACCCGACTCCCGTGCGACGTCGTCCTACCTGGGAGTGGGTCCACTGACCACAGGAATGTTCCTTCTGTGTGTGTGTCGGTGGTCCCTCTGCGGCACACCGCTACCTCCGTCTCCGCCCATTGCGACGGTGTCGTTCCCTCGGTCGTGGGGTCTGGGACTGCCTCTGTTTTTCCTGGCCGGCACGGGACGTCGGGAGTCCCTCCGGGACGCGTGTCGACCGGGGTCTGCGGGCAGAGGTCCTGGCCCCTCCTCCGGCCAGACGACAGTCGGGGGATCAAACACAAAGCAAGGGCGTCGACTGTGGTCTCGGGGCCCCGGGGAGGAAGACTTATAGGCACACTCAGGTGCGACACCGGCCTGGCACAGGTGCCTGGAGGACGGACCAAGGACGCCACGTCCAACGTATCAGTCGTCAGGGGGTGGGCCGCCCCATGGGGAGTAGACCCGGTCCTTCTACCGTTGAGGTCCACGAGTGGGGAGCTCCCGAGTACGGGAAGGACCGGGTCCCTACTGGGAGGTCCGGGAAAACGTCCGGGCTCCAGTCGGTGGGAGACACCGGATCTAGTCGTCGAGGGGCGGAAGGGGTCGCAGGGGTACCAAGAGTGTGTGAGTCAGAGGGACGGGTCCCGACGAATCCTCGTAGGGGACCCTGGCCACTGCGTCCCCCGTCGGACGGGTGAAGACCTTCCTCGTCCAAGGGGTTAGCCCCTCCGACCCCAAGTGTAGGTTCCTGACTGAGGGAGAGGGACCCGTCAGGCGAGTAGGACCCGTAAGGAATGGTCAGGGGCCGGCTGGTCGGGAGCTCCTGTGGGTCGTGTGGGTGGGTTTGTCGGGAGTCTGAGGATCACCCTCTGTGTCGTGGTAAGTGCGGTGGGTACGGTATGTCCTGCCCCGTGACAAGACCTTTACGTCTCCCGGCCGAGTCCGACCCGGCCTGCGGACTCGGGGAAGGGGTAGACGTGTCGGACCTGTTCGCGACGGAGGACTCCCCCGTACACCCGATTGGGTCTCCCGGTGGTGTGAAGTGGTAGACGTGCGCTGTGCGTGGGGCTGGGTCTTGTAAACGAGGGTCAGGGGCGTCCCTGGTAGGTAGTCGGGGTTCTCGTTCCCGATTCCCGGAGGTGCACTATCCAGACCCCAGGCCATCTCAATTATTACTACTTTAAGCTACGAAGAAAAAAAAAAAAAAAGCTACGAAGAAATATTATAACCTTTACCCCTCAACGTTTTTGTATCTCTTAAATTAATTTAGTAGAAGCTACAGAAAATTACCCCTTTATTGTTGATGTGTCAAGTAAGGTTTGGAAGCCAAAAACAAAAAGGTTTGGAAGTCAAAAATTTATCCTGTTTTTTTCATAGGAAACTAACTCTTACGATTCGGCTTTCCGTCCTGCACCTCAAAAACCGTTGTCCTCGAGTCGGTCCGTCGGTGCGACACACTGAGGTCCTCCGGAGTAAGTGGGACCGCAATGGGAGACCTTAACACGTCACATGTCGGATGTGGTGGCATGTACCGTTGGGGTCGGTTTGGCGGGTGAAGGAGGGACCGGCTGGTAGACTGGACCTGTTCCGGCAGTGATGTGGAGTCAAAGAGACAGATGTTCTGCTTCCAAATTACAATCTTATGGGTAGGAGAGACACGCTGTGCCTGAAGGTCCTCTGTAGTGGTACTCTGCGACCTCAGAGGGAGCTTGCGAAGAGTCCAGTTCGGTCTCCTTCTGAGTGGGACGGGGAACTACAGGGTCGAGTGCGTATTAGGAGAGGTCAAAGAAAACGCAGTCAACTACTCTAGTGTTCCAGCCGATTCGATAAGGGAATTTCTAAAGTGGAAACCAATTCGGTGTCAATCTATTCGTATTTTTTATTGGACAAAGGAACGAGACATTATCGTCGGGGGAAATCTCTTGTGCAGGTTCACGGATAATGCTCTACGAATTTATAATCCACGCTAGGGCCCCTTTCTTGGCAGGAGGTCGACACGTTCGGGGCATAATAGAGCTGTTGAACGTTAAATGTAAAAACCCCTACCCACACTCGGAAGGTCTCCTTCCTGTATTTGTCGTAAATAGGAACCCTCCGCGATTACTTTGCTTCGACGACAAATGTGTTGACGCCAACAACATTTGACGACGACTGTCAGTTGTCGAGTCTCGGTGCCCGAAGTTTGCCTTTGCTACTCCTTTTGCCTTTCTGCCCTTTTTTTATTAGTCGTAAACATAAATGTCGTCGTGAATGCCTGCACTCTGTCTAAAGTGACCATTCTGTCTAAAGTCTCAGACCGCAATGAAGTGACTTCGTCGTTCCCCCCCTTTGTTTGTGCCTAGCCGTAGACGAAGAACTAAGGACGAGGGTCTAGGTAGTCGGCGACCCGGGTTTCTCTGCCGGGAAGCCTCGTGTCTTGGCTCGTGGGAGTCCCATTCTGGACGCTCATGGTCGTCCTCTCTATGTGTCCCTCCAAAACCCCTCCCCGGTGCTGTAGGGTCCCGGTCGCAGGCTGAGGCGCCGTGCCGCACGATGAGGACTTGGTCGTCTTGCGACCCGGCCGGTCGGAGTACGGGTCCGGTTGACAGGTGCACACCAGTCCTAGCGGTCCTCTTGTCCTTCCCTCGACCCCCTTCCGACACCCATTGTCCTTGGTTTCGACGTCCCTGAGTCCCATGTACCTGTCCCAGGAGTTTCTCACGTTGTGTCGATGGTGCACTGGCCCCAAGGGGCTTCCGAACCGCCGTTTCTTGGGCGGCGTCCCGTTCTCCCCGTCCTCTGCGCCCGAACTAGCGACGCGACCCTTCTACGGGACCTCCTCCCGCACCGTTGGGTGAGGTCATAAGAGCGGACCTCTTAGGGGACCCGTCTCCTCGGACCGCCCGACGTCAGACACCCAAACGTCTCAGTCCGCGCTGACTCATGACTCGCACTCGGGGTGCACTGGGTCCTTTGGTGACGATCCTTGTCTGGGGTCTCTTGGCTTGTGTTCCTGAGTTTGTGTGTGAACAAGGGTTTTCCAGAGTCATCGTGATAAGTGTTGTCGATTTTC
Organism: Capra ibex; assembly: GCA_006410555.1. NCBI lineage: Eukaryota > Metazoa > Chordata > Mammalia > Artiodactyla > Bovidae > Capra > Capra ibex. The sequence continues at coordinate 93,640,905 of SJYO01018757.1, forward strand.
CGTCTTGTTGGGGTTTCAGGTAGTTGTTTACTTGCCTATGTGTCTTACACCATATAGGTAAGTTGCCTGATAATAAGTCGGCGATTCTTTCTTGCCTCATGACAATATGCACTGGGGCACCCACCCGGAGGTTCTGTGGTGCGGTGCACTCTCTCCGGACCGTGTCTCCGGAAGACACGGTGCGTTGTGTGTAGTGCGCGACACACTGGGCTAAATGTACTACACAGGTCCTATCTGTCTCTGTGCCTTTCGTCTCCTCACTAAAGACCCCGACCTCACGACCACCCCAACCTACCTGTGGGTGGTAAGTGGAAGGGGCAAAAAAGGTAGACAGTCTACTCCTATTTGACATAGGGTTTCGGAAGGATCTCTCTGAGTGTTCGTTAATGTCCGTCTTTCACGTCACTTGCAAGAGGTAGCCCGAACCCTTCGCACACACAACTGTGTCAGTCGGACTGAACCCCCAAACCCTCCTTGCTTCCGGGGTCGCTCCCACAGACTAGACCCGAGTTGAGTAGGCAGAACCAGTTCCCTTCTGTTTCGCACCGACCCACCGACCGCCTCCCCCCTCCTTAGTCCCGTTAGCCCTCCACCGCTGCCACGGGCCGAGCCCGCGTGTGCCGGTGGACGTGCGACCGTCCTCCCCGACACTACGCTCGCTAGGTGGGCTCGCAGGTCCCGCTCTGACCCCGACCCCTCCTCTCCCGTCCGCTCCGAGACACCCGCGCCTCCCCTCCTCGTTTCTTGTCTGTCGTTCCGCTTTCCTCGACGGGGAAGTGTAGAAATTCTTCTCAAAAAGTTCAAACACGTTCTTTTTTTCTGCAGGTCCTTATTTCCCCGGTAACCGTCATGCTCAGTGGAATGAAGAGTTCACTCTCCCCGAGGCCCGTGTCCTGTCCATTTCCGGGCTCAGGGACTGACAGGGAGGACCCCGGACCGGGGTCCCCCGTCGATAAGGCCGACCCCCTAGGGACGGGGAAGAGTGGGGGTCGGGACGGGGTGTCGCCGGACCGCACCTGTGGGTCCCCGGCTCCCCTCGGTCGTATGCTAGACTCTCGACCTCCGGGTCCGGTCGGCCGTCCCGGACGTCCTCCCCGCCCGAACACGTGTCCCACGGGACTCGTCTCGGGTGGTGCCCGTCCGCCCTAGCCCCGGTCGTTCCTGTCCGGGTGGCACGGGTGGGGACTCTTCTCAAGGCTTCCTGCGGCACGCGCGGCCCCCCTGGTTCTGTTGGTCGAAGCGTATAGTCACGCGTAGGCCCAAGGACCGAGGGCCGCTTGGGCGGGGTTCAGTAGTGAACCCCAGACGGGGAAAAATAAAGGGAAGTCGATAAAGAAGAGGGACCCGTCGTTGGGGGAGGGACCCGAAAAGGTAAGTCCCCAGGGCCTCGGCGGGCACCCCTAACAAACACTGTGTTATCCCGAACCAGGGATACTTCGCGAGTATAAAGATGTCGGAAAATTGGACGACGTCTGTTAAGGAGTAGCCCCTCCACCTACCCCCAAGTTAAAGTTTACGACCAACGTTCGCTTCTCCGCACCCCACCCCCGAGCTTTGGTCTATGGTCCTCCCCGTTCAGAACCCTTGCTTTATCTAAGTGCGAGACACAGTCTTTACTAATTGACTGCAAGTATAGTTTCTTAAGTGTCTGCCGACCCGGATTCCTTACAGTGTTTCCCACTTTTACGTCGGACCTTGCATATACACACTCCGAGTCTGGGCTGCTGACCCGGTCGACTTGTTTCGGGTGGCCTGCTACCGTGTGGCTCTTTATACCCGCTCGGGGGGTGGGACCAGGTCCGTGTTTCCACTCCTCCGGGGGGAGGTGTCGTCCGTCCCACAAAAAGAGACTACGATTAACCACCTGCTCTCCTCTTTTGTAGGTCCGTGTGCGTGAAGGTCCTAGGTTTGGTTTGCGGGTCCCTCGGAGGGTCGTCCTGAAACGACCTTGAGGTTGTCATCTAGTTCCACGACGCAGGGACCCCCGGGTCCAACCCAGACCCCCCGCGGGGTGCACGTCTGTCAGCGACCTACGAGACCATCGCTGAGACTGTGAGTCGAAGGGGCGGACATTGTGTGTTCACCCTTACGGGAGGGCGGGGGATCCGTCCGACGTCGGAGAGGGTCCGGGGCTCGTGCCTGGTCCGGAGGTGTGCCCCCGAGACCCGAGGCGCTACCCCTCGATCCAGGTGCAGAGACTACCCTTCCCTAAGCGGGGTTGCGGTGGGTCCGTCCTCGTCTCTCCCTTCCCCCTTACGCTCAAGCACCTACGTCTGACAATTTGTGCCTCATCCGCATGTCGTAGGTGCTTGTGATGCCTTCCTACGAGTTACAGGGTCCCATTTTCGTGTCACCCTTTCTTACGGATAGCTGGGGAAGAGACCCGTCGTCTTTAATTGGGGTTGTGACATTTAGTTGATATGAAGTTATCTTCCATCCTTTTCTTCAGTAAGGCGGAAGAAGTCACCTCTTCCTTTACCGTCGGGTGAGGTCATAAGAACGGACCCTTTAGGGTACCCGTCTCCTCAGACCACCCGGTGTCAGGTACACCAGCGTTCTCAGCCTGTGTTGAATCATTGATTTGTTGTTGTTAGGGGAAGTCACTTTAGCGGTCCTCCTCGAGTCTCAAGGCGGTCTAATTCGGCATTTGCTGTCTCCTACTCCACCAACCTACCGTAGTGGGTGAGTTACCCGTGCCCAAACCCACCTGAGTCTCCGGACCACACGACGCCAAGTACCCCAGCGTTTCTCAGCCTGCGCTGACTTGACTTCGTCATTTGTATAAATGAAGAACTTAAATTGTAATTCCGGATTCGGGTCCGGAAGAACTGGGAAAAGGAGACTCTGTGCCCTGTGGACGTCGGATCCTACCCGTGTCGCGGGGGGGGCGCGCACCCGTCGTGTGACGACGTACCCTCGGACTGCCCCGGTGGTCCGTCCCGCGTGTCGACCGGTTTTCGTCGTGGATGAGGACAGACGAAGCGGACGACCCCTGGACTCCGTCCCCTACGTGACGGGTCGACCCGTCGTAGAGGACCTCTCTCCGATTCAGGTCGCGGTAAGCCTTCTCTCCGAGGTCCGGGGGACGACTCAGGGACCATGACCCGTCCGACAGTGTGGTTGCGTCAGTCCCGGGTTCCGACGGTCCCCGGTCCCCGGTCGTTACAGGTGTCGGAGGTTACTCGTAGTGGAGGTTTTCCGGTTCTCCAGTGTAGGAATGGGGTGAATCGTTTCAGGGGACTGAGGGTGACAGGTGGGGTCTAGGGGCTCGGTCCAAGTCGGCATTTTGGCTCCACTTTTGCCCCGGGGGCCCACCCCAATTTGCGTGTCCCCGCACACCCTTCCCTTGCAAGGTCCTTCAAACGACGACGGCACGACAACGATTCTTTCCGCCCTTCTTTCGGTTTTTGGTGTGTTCGCCGACGAGAGGGACATAAAAGCGATGCGATAAAAGGACGTAATTTTTATATATCGAAGAAAAAAATTGTGGAAATTTCTTTTTTGTACTCAACGGATCGTCAGGTCACCAATCCTGAACCCTCAAAGTGACGGTACCGGGGTCCAAGTCAGAGAACAACCCTTTGATTCTAGGACGTTCGTCGTTGGTGTGCCGTTTTTGGGTGTGTGGTTTGATCCTCGTCAGTCGTCGGACCTGGAGTCGCGTGGAAGTGCCGTCGGGGGCCAGGAAGAGATCCCGCGTCTCGTAGCGAGCCGAGACTCAGGGAGTGCACGGGTCGACAGATCGTCTCATGACCCGACACTCTTGCCTAAGAAAAATAAACCCCTCGTGATTTTTCTCTTCTAAAAAGTGTTCCCAGTCTTGGTTGACCAGTGGAATTGTGCTTGGTGTCGTCTCGGCAGGCAAAGAGTCCGTTACGCCACTTGGGCAGAGGACTCCTGACACCGGTGTCCAGTTTCCTCCACGAAAACACTACCAACGAGTCTGCACCCTTTTGGGTCCCGACCCTCCGTCTCCAGGTGACTCGCACCGGACACGCGAGCCGTGACACATACTTCTTCGTAGAGGATAACCGGGGTCGCTAGAGGCACCCCTGCGGAAAACAAGACCTTTTCTAGGAGGGGTCCACACCGGAGAGTGGTCTGTTCGAGCCCCCGGCCACTCGCCCCCGGTCCTCGTAACCTCGACGGCAGGGACGGCCCGGCCCAGGGAACAGGCATAGACGGACCGGCCCGTCCGAGAGACTCAAAAGACCCTTGAACCCTCAAGTGCGTCGAAACGAGGTTCCCCCTAGAGAAGAGGTTACTGTCTACCTCCCGAGTTCCAGTCCCAAGAAAGGTAAATGTGTCGCGGAAGAACCTTTCAACCCCCTTGTACAAGGAAGAAAATCCCCGAGACACCTGGTCTTCGACGAGTTGTGCTTCCCCTCCGGGGACTTCGCGGGGTGCTCTTCACGTGTGGGACGTGGGGACCCCAGATACTGAGACTGCGGGCGACGAGGGTCGACCTGGTCTCGGTCCCTCCCCCGGGAAGCTTGTCAGGTCCTCTCTTTTCTTCCGCCGTAGTCGTTCCTGTGCAGAGACCTGACGGTTCCAGACGTCCGATGCCCAGTAAAGCCTTTTGGAAGAGCCTGTTTCGCTCTTTCCGAAAGTTCTTCGTAGGTGTGAGTGTGAGTACGCATGTGTGTGTGTGTGCGTGTGTGTGTGTGAGAACGTTTCGGGGGAAGACGAGGACGACCCTGGGGTTATCCTAGGAGAGACAGGGGTCTCACACATACCGGTGTTTCTCTCGGGTCCTGGGAGTCGAAGAGGGATGTCTGGGGGTCGTGGAGGGTCAACGGAGGTGGGAGGAGGCCTAGCTGGAGGGGTGGGGGTGGAGCACACACGTCCGGAGACACCACGGTACGTTCCCACCCCTGTCCCGATCTAGTCACCCCTCTTCCGTCCCCACTCCGGACTTTCCCGACCCTTCCACCCTCTCCCCCTTCCGTCTCGTCCTCCCGTGGTCGTCCACCCGAGACAGGTCGGGGCTGGGATAGGAAGACCCAGGAGGAGGGTCCGACGCGCTCTCCGGGAGCCGTCACTGTCCGACCAGGATATCTCCCGTCCCCCGTCCCCACTTCTTTCCCCCCGTCGGACCCTCCCGTCCCCCGAGCCCCGTCCGTCACAAAGTAACGTCTCGCAACCCCCCGCCACTACCCCCCGACTCGACCCGCACGACCCACCCTGTCCCGACGGACACCTCCGGGCTCCGGTGGTCTGTCCCTCGGCGGACCTCGAGGTCCGACACCCCTTGAAAGGTACTGTCCACCCCCAGCCCCTGGGCCCACCCCGACTCACTAAGACAAAGGTGCCGTCCACTGAGACGGGAGACTGCCCCGCACAAACCTTTCCTTCGTCCACCCGTGGGGCGGGCGAACCCGCGACCCGAGGGTGACGTCAGTGCTCTTGTAGTTACAGTCTGTGTCTAGCCGATGGGTACCCAGGTCTGTGTCGTCCCTGGTGAGGACAGGGGTCTTTGACCGGCTCCTCGTGTCCTTTGGGTCGGCCTCTCTTTGTTTTGCTAAGTGTCGGGTCTGGCGCCTGAACCTGACCTCGCCCACTCGGACGGGCCTCCTTGACTCACACGTTGCGCAGGGTGGCTGAGCGGACGTTCCGAGGGTCGGATGGTGGAGGCACTCGCCCTCCTCGCTCCGATTCTTCTGGGGCACGTCTGGTCCCCTGTCATTGGTGGGTGGACCGGGAGAGGACGAGTGTTTCCCGACTACCTGAACCGTTTGTGGATGGATGTGAACTTTTCTCAAATCGAAGGAATAGAGGATGGACGAAACTTAGTTTACTAAAAGATTTACCTTTTGAAAAATCTTTTCTTTTGTTTTTACCGAGTACTCGGGTAGTGGGTCTACTGAGGACGACATAAGAAATTATTTTCTTTTGAACTTTGTCCATTTTATAGTGTCCTTCACTTTTTCACTTGTACTTCTGGGGGAGGAAAGAGTAATTGACATAAGGGTTTCCGTAGGTGTACGCCACCTGAGAGACGTCTTTCTCAACGTTGTTACGGAGGGCAGTGACTTAGTGTCCTTATTATTTGTCGACTACAAAGTTCTATGGTGCGCACCCTACCGAATCCTGGGTCGTGTCGATAGACTAGGCACGACAACTACCTAAACGAAACCCTCCCTCCTCCCACGGGAAGTCCTTCTTTTACACGCGTACGGTCGTGTATAAACAGGGAGATTCAAGAAAATTAATTCAGGAACTCAATTAAAATCAACGTGTGCGTTAAGATTTTTTATTCGCTCTAGACTCCGTGGGAAATGGGTCAAAGATGGTTGACATTTGTAGTGCCGGGTCTACACCTGCGACTATGACAGTCCTGTATCTCGTAAAGGTAGTCGTGCTCCTGGGGTGGGAGAAGGGAAGGTGGGGGCGGGGGTCGGGTCCGTCGGTGAGGAGGTACGAGGTCCAGACGGTACGGGAGTAAGTCCTCACTATGTGCCTACCTTGGTGTGTCTTGCGTTCGAGTCAAGTCAAGTCAAGTCAGCGAGTCAGCACAGGCTGAGACCCGCTGGGGTACCTGACGTCGTGTGGTCCGGAGGGAGAGGTAGTGGTTGAGGGCCTCAAATGAGTTTGGGTACAGGTAACGCAGTCACTACGGTAGGTTGGTAGAGTAGGAGACAGTAGGGGAAGAGGAGGACGGGAGTTAGAAAGGGTCGTAGTCGCAGAAAAGGTTACTCAGTCGAGAAGCGTAGTCCACCGGTTTCATAACCTCAAAGTCGAGGTCGTAGTCCGGAAGGTTGCTTATAAGTCCTGACTAAAGGAAATCCTACCTGACCAACCTGGAGGAACGTCGGGTTCCCTGAGAGTTCTCAAACGAGGTTGTGGTGTCAAGTTTTCGTAGTTAAGAAGCCACGAGTCGAAAGAAATATCAGGTTGAGAGTGTAGGTATGTACTGAAGTTTGGTATCGAAACTGATCTGCCTGGAAACGACCGTGTTGGAGTACTCGGACCGAGAGGGACCAGTCGTGTGAAAAGAGAATGCACACAGTCTTCAAGGAGGGCAGAATGATGACTCCTCATAAGGTCCAAGGCGCCACGCACCTACATGTGTCAGACACACTGAAAGTCAAACCCTTACAATCCCTATATTCGACGACGCGTAGAGACAGATGCACTCAACGTAGATATCAGTACTCCCTGTAACCAGACATCGAACAAAAACCAGGACAGAAGTAGACTAAAACCTTAATCCCCTTGTAATCGAAGTGTTTTACCTGACCCCTCACAAGGGAGGAGAAGGTAAAAGACTTTCTGTGACGTGTCTTAGCCACATTAAGGACTTTGTAAACTATCTTGAGAGTCCACTTTGGTGGTCTCGGGTTCTAAAGTAAGACCCCTCAAAAATTTCATGTCAAAGGAATTATCATTGCATCAACACACTTAATCAATAAAGTACACCCAACTAAACGCCGTCACACACACAAAGTTCCTTAACTCTTAAATAAGGACTATGATGATTGGATGGAAGAGAGAAAAAAAAAAAGGAAGGATCTTCAAACTACTGTAATGACCAAAAGGGTTTCGAGAAACAAGGTAACTAAGATAACCAAAGGACAAAATTTTTAGAGACCAAAGACGAGCAGAAATAAGTGAGGAAGGTGGATGAACGAAACCCAAATAAAGCGAGAAGAAACACCTCCAAGAACTTCACCCTCGGAAGGCCCTCAACCACTACCTGTCCCTTGAGACCACACGACACCAGGTACCCCAGCGTTTCTCGACCTGTGCTGACTTGACTTGACTTGACTTCACCCTTGAACCTAATAGCTAAACTCTACATCGGAGTCATAAGAACGGACCTCTTAGGGGTTCCCGTCACCTCGGAACATTCGACGTCAGGTGCCCCAGCGTCTCGACCTGTGCTGACTCACTGATTCGTGTCGGATCGCGTCGAGAAAAGATTATACTCTTATTTTACGACACTTAAAGGGAGAGTCGTAGGGTGTATAAAACCGTAAAACATAAAAGTAGAGGAAATTTAAATTTTTTTAAAATTTGTTTGAAGGAAGTAAAAAGGGGAGGGAGGGAAAAGACTTATTAACTTATGGACTCAGTTTAGAGATACTTCCGGGGAACAAGGGTCGTGGACAATCTCAGTCAGCCATCTAAGTCCCGGACCTCTCCGTCGTCAGTGTTCTGCCCCGACCTACCCTTCCCACCGACCCCTCCTCCGGACCACCCCCGACGCCCACTCGCTCCTCCACCGCCGGGCCACCCCGACCTCCGGCAAATTTACTACCACCTAAGTCTGTTACTTCTCGATACGGTTCCCGTTGCCCTTGTCCTAAAGAGTGACTCGTTCTCTTCTCAGTGTTTGTACCTTCCCCTTTTTGTCGATCTACTGAGACACCACAATTTGCCTTAAGTTTCAAAAGTTATTCATCTCTGTCTTTCTTCGTACTCAAAGTCATACTCATATACACTTGTGTGTGTGTGTGGACATGTGTGTACATCTCCGGGATGACCGGGGCATTCTCTCTGACCCTCACTCGGGGGGATCCTCGTTTCTCACGTAGGGCGTGGACTTAGGACCGAGGATTTATGGAAGGAAATACCTTTCCTAGGTCTCAAGACGCCCATTTCGCCTGGCAGAGGGAGGGAGCTCGAGAGAGGGAGACGAGTGACAGAGAGGGAAGGATCGGAGGGGGTGTGTGAGGCCTTGTGTGTGCGGACGTGTTGTCAGAATAGAGAAACCAGAAAAACACATAGGGTATGGGTCTTGTTACGGGCCGTGTGTCGTCCGTGAGCTATTGACGAGGTACATAACTGCTCACTTGTCTCCGTACTTCTTTCCCGTCTTCCCTCACTGGACCCTCCGACCCGTCGGGGTGGGTCCCCACTTGGGTGTCCAGACGTCCTGGGGTCCTCCTGGAGGTACTTCTGGTCGGACTTCGTTCCAAGACCCACCTTCGGGAACTCAGAAGACCTTATAGACGGCTTCGTTTCCCTCGGAGGGACTAGGACTCCCACCAAGTCAAGTCAAGTCAGCGAGTCAGCACAGGTTGGGAAACGCTGGGGTACCTGACGTCATGCGGTCCGGAGGGACAGGTAGCGGTTGAGGGCCTCAAGTGAGTTTGAGTGCAGGTAACTCAGCCACTACGGTAGGTCGGTAGAGTAGGAGACAGCAGGGGAAGAGGGCGGGAGTTAGAAAGGGTCGTAGTCCCAGAAAAGATTCTCAGTCAAGAAACGTAGTCCACCGGTTTCATAACCTCAAATTCGAAGTTGTAGTCAGGAAGGTTACTTGTAAGTCCTGACTAAAGCGAATCCTACCTGACCAACCTAGAGGAACGTCAGGTTCCCTAAGAGTTCTCAGAAGGGGTTGTGGTGTTAGTCCGTTAGTCTGTGGCGACGTGGTGGGGTGCGTCTCGGGTGAAGGGACCTCGAGGACCTTGCGTCACACGCCGTGTCTGGGCTCTCCAGTACTTCCTGCACCTGCTCGGCCCCTACTCACGCCGGCCCGCCTCGGCGGGGCGACCCGGGGTGTGGTCGCCGGGGAGGGGGTCCCCGGGGCCTTGGAAGTTGTGGTCTACGAGACGAGCCACTCTTCGTGTCCTACACCCGTGACTCTCCTCGTCACGTCGGTGCTTCTACGAAGGTCGTGGTCCGGCCTCTGTTGGGACCGGGAGACCCTTAGTGACCCTGGCCTTGTCCGGGGCGGACGGCTCCGGGGCGGGTCCTAGGGCAGTCAGTGGAGGGCCGACTGCACAGACGCGGGGTCTGCGGACTACCCTGTCCCGCTTCCGGAGGTTCATTGGGGAGGTCTGCGGGGGTGGAGCGGCGCGCCCCCCGTGACGACCACGAGTCACTTACTGGTAGGAGGGACCCTTCTCGTCTCTGCAGGCGAGGGACGACGAGGGTGTCCTCCCACGAGGAGGGGGGAGGGGTGCCGGGGGCCCCCAGAGCTGTGTTTGTAAGACTACGGGTTCCCACTCCCCCTTCCTGTCTGTGGGGTGTCTCGAGACTGACTGCGACTTGGGCTCAAGGGTCACGTCTCTTTAGTGAATTTCTTTCTCGGTGTGTCTGGGAAGACGTTCGACCACCCCTTTTGCAAATGGTTGGCACGTGTTGTCGGAGCTTCCTTTTCTGTAGACGCTGGTCCGCTACTCGTGCACCCGCGCGCACTCACGCACGAGTCAGCACAGGCTGAGAACGCTGGGGTACCTGACGTCGGGTGGTCTAAGGAGACTGGCACCCTAAAAGGTCCGTTCTCATAACCTCACCCAACGGTAAACCAAGAGGTCCCCTAGGAGGGGTGGGGCTTTAGCTTGGACCCAGAGGACACAGGGGACGTGACCGTCCGTCCAGAAGTGGTCTCGTGTTCGGGAGGTTTAGGAGGGGTTTGGGGGTACCCACCACACCCGTCTCCCCGGGGCCCAAGGTGGCAGTGGACTGCCTCAAGTTGTACAAACACGTTTCACAGGAGGAAATTTTGTGGAAGGGTCCTTTTGTGGGTCGAGGTCACCCGTGGACTCGAGGTGACTTTCACTTAAAACGGTGGCCGGGAAGAGCGAATTTTACGGTGGGGTTCGTCTTTCTTTTTCACATGACTGAAACGACCTGAGGGACGGACCCCCTGAAGGGAACACCGAGTTGACCATTCTAAGAAGGTGGGTGTTACGCCCTCTGCAAGCTAGGGACCCAACCCTTCTAGGGGACCTCTTCTCTTTCCGAGGGGTGAGGCCATAAGGTCGGACCTCCTAATGTGCCTGCCGTGTCAGGCACCCCGGCGTTTCTCAGTCCGTGCTGACTCGCTGAAAGTGAAGGAAAGTGAAAAGACGGACCCCCTGGTCGGGCGTACCTGGGATAGTTCCCCAGTACAGGAGACGAAGGACCGACGGAAACCGGTTACCCTCCGGATTGTCCTCTAACTCCCGCCCCCCCACAACGGTCCTCCAATGAAGAGACGTGTCCCCCGGAGAGGGGTCCTGGGGAGGGAAGGCCCAAGGTGAGACGCGAGAGGCCCAGGGAGAACCGGAGTTCCGACTGTGTCGGGACCCAGGACGTGACGGGTGTACCTACCTTCGGGGTGTTGGACAGGGGAAACCAGTATTCGGGAGGACGCGGTAGGACTCCTCCAAAGGTGGACAAAGGCCCCCGCCCCCTCCCCCACTGACCATTTTATCGGGTCTGTCCGGGGTCCCGTTAGCACCTGAACCCCCCTCCGGGGTGCCCCTGGGTCCCCAAAGGGTGTGTCCTGGGTGGGACTCCTGGTCTCGACTCCACCTGCCGTCTGTTTTGTTTGAGCGTCTCGTCTCGCCGGGCGGGGGGTGTCTGGTGGAAGTGCCGGGAGGAGGGACGGGCGCCAGCGCAGGACTACGCCGGGGGGCGGCGTCCGGGAGGTACGCCCGGACTCGACGAAGGGCGGGCCCGGGCCCCGCCCCTCCCCGGAGACGGACCTGTTCGGTCGCGGAACCGGGGCTCTCTGTGTTTCGAGGGTTCTGTCTGCGGGATTAGGCCTCGTGAGGATAGCACGGTCCTCCGTCTGGTGCCCCCGCCGGAGGTCCAGAAGCACATTTGACGTCCCAAGGAGGTGGGTCGTCGGAGTCCGCTCTCTCCTTCATCGACTCGCCGGGTCTCCTCTCCGGATTAGGACGGGGGTCCCAGACGAAGTCCTAGCCTTCGGTCCCACCGTCCCCAGGTGCAGAGGACCCGGGGAGGAGGGGTCCCCGGGGAAGTCCTCCCTCAAACAAGGAGCCCCGGCGGACGTCCCCGCGACACTCGTCCGTCCGGAACCGCTACAGCCTCCGGCTACCTTCGGGGCCCTGGTCCTGTCCCACCCGACTCTGTCTCTGGGGCAGAGACGAGTCGACCCTAGTGACCGTCGACTGGGACGACCCCTCAGCTCCGACTGAGTCGGGGGTTCGGGTCAGAAGTTGGTCGGGACCCTCCATACAAAGGGTGTGTTCGTCCTTCCTTCTCCAAGGTGCCCACGAAGGGACTGTACTTCGTCCCCGGGGACTCCCAGAGGAACCGTGGGACGACCCGCCCTTCGAGGGGGCCTCCGTGTGTAGGACGGGGGTCTCCTACTGGTCCCTACCGGGTAGGGACCCCAGGACCGGGACGGGCGTTCGCCTCCTCCGGTCTCCGACTCTCGAGTCTCCGTCCTTCCAGTCTGTCGCCCGCGGTACAGGAACGGTACACCGGGACCTCGGGGCGACACTGGGAATTGAAAGGGAAGCACGATGAGCTCCCGCACACGTCGTGGGACTGTTCCCGGGTGTACCAGGAGTGCAAGGGCTCTCCCTGCGGTCGGGGGCGGAGTGAAGTCTGGACGTAGGGCCGGGAGTCGTGTTTGCGCCGCGCCTCAAGGTGTGGCCTCAGTCTCGGGCCGGCGGGCGAAGGGGCCCTCCCCGTTGCCCTTGTGGGCGGGAGTCCGACCCCCGTTGTTTGGTCCCGGTGACACGCCCTGCTAGTGACGGCGTCCGATGTGCAAGTCCCGCCACCTCGGCACCTCCCAATCTAGGGGTGACACAGGTTTCCGCCTTTCCGTCGCGTGAAAGAGGTGCCCACATAGGGAATGGCTCGCCCCTGGGGAACAGACGCTCGGTTCGGTCCGGGTTCAGACACCGACTCGCGGTACTCCCCCTCCGCGGGGTCTCAAGGGGTCCTTCCTTTTCTCTCCGAACGGTTTAGGGACCGTTAACCTTTCGCCCCGTAAGACTACGTTTTTGGCCGTTCCTCAGAGGAATGGTCAGTTCTTTGTCGTTTTACTTTCCTTTGGGGGGTTTTTGCGGGTCTGGAAGTGTCGTAAAGGACCCTCTCGGAAGACGGAGAGCCCAAAGTGGGTCCCTCCGTCCCTTCCTTCCAAATCCGGAACCTTGACACAAACTTACCGGACCCTAAAGTCGGGGGTCATTGCTGAGCCGGCTCCGTCGGCGTTACTTATTCGAGAAAGACGCAGGACGGGGTCCCCAGCCCACTAGAGACCCCAGGGTCGCGAGGGACTCCCTCATAGGCGGTGTGGCACCCCGAACCTACAGACGTGTGTCTGCCAGTGTCTCCGAGCAAAGGAGGCATTGAAGCGGGTCACCGAACGAAACGCGGAGTCGTCCCGCCCCCCGACGTACCCCGCCCCGGATGGAACAACATCATGACGTGGACTTGGCGCACGGTCGCCGGCAGCGAGTGTGGGGGCCCCTGGACGCCGCGGTGGCACCAGCACCAGAGTGGACGCCCCGGCCCCTCTTCTTTTCACTCGTCTGGGGGTTCCGCCTTTCAGGAAGACTGGCAGACCTGGGCGCAAGAGGGGTCGTTGGCCCTTTTGCAAAAGTTTCCGAAACAGTTACAAAGGTAGGATGTCTCCCGTGTTCCTAAGGGGTCAGAGACCTGCGAACTCGACACGGACGTCGTAATATTTGTCGCGACGTCACTTGTAGAAACACGCAAGCCCCTAAGGGGGGGGTGGAGCGGGGGTGCGGGTCCACCTCTTGGTCCCTACCCGTGCGATCTCCCGCGACAACGTCCTGCCCCACCAAAGTTGGTCGTTTCGCGGACCCTACGACGGACTCCCGCCGAGGGAGGGCGCGCCCTCCGAAATGGACGGCTCTTCCACTCGACGTGGACGAGCAGGTGTTAGAGGTCCCGCTACTTCAGCACGAAGAGCAACTTCGCCGGCAATATGTCGTCGTCGCGCAAGGAGAGGACCCACCGTTTGGACCCCCCGTCTCGTGTAGCGCGTTACTTACCGGGTCCCACCTCGGACGTCCACCGACCCCCGCGGGTCCCGCTGTCGTGGTCGGCGCGAGTCGGCTCTGAGACCAGGGCCCTCAGAGAAAGTGTAGTCTTCAACTGTCGGGTCCACCTCGATCACCACTTCTTGGGCGGACGGTTACGTTCTCTGTGTTCTCTGCGCCCAAGCTAGGGACTCAGTCCTTCTGGGGGACCTCCTCCCACACCGCTGGGTGAGGTCATGAGAACGGACCTCTTAGGGTACCTACCTCCTCGGACCGCCCGATGTCAGGTACCCTAACGTCGCAGCCTGCGCTGAATCGTGTGTTTGTCGTGTTTAGGACTAATTGTCACAAGAAAAGATCTTCCTCGTTTCGTCTAAGACCCCCCTCGAACCAATGGTGGTGGAAGTATACTGCGAGATCCTCCCACTGTGTCTGTGCACGGTCGCCCCTTACACACCCGTGGCCTGTGTCCGTCCCGCGGACGACGAGTCGCCCGTCTGGCGCCCACGGGGGCCTGTGCCCCGCACCCACGACTACCGGACGAGTCCGGCCTCGGGGAGCAGGGGTCGTGGTCCGAGGTCGGCGTCGGCGCGACGCAGGGAGACGGGGAAGGGACGGACGACCGGGGACGGGCCCCCACTTGAGGGGCGGGGACGTCCGGAGGGTCCGCAGGGACGTCAACACAAAGGGGTTGAGCAAAATAGATTTGACGCGGGGAGTGTCAGGTAGTGCAGTGAGTAAAGCAAAGACTTTAAGACGAGTAAACAAGGAAATCCTCTTGCGCACGAGGACCCTGAAGGGTCCGTCAGGTCACCAATTCTGAGGTCCCAAGGTGACGTTCCCGCTCCCAAACTAGGGACCAGTCCCTTGTTTCTAGGGCGTGCGACTTTTTGAAAAAATTTATTTTTCTACAAATGTTTTCCTGTTCACTAGGAAATTCCCCTCCCTACTACTGAGAGTAAGTGCCGACGTACAGGTTCTGGTTTGTTCTTTCTAGACCAGGTCCACTCACACATTGTGGTCACACAACGTAGGTGCGTAGCCACCCCGAGGGCACTTGGTTGTCTGTGCACTTTTATCAGAACAGTCTGAACTTCGCAGTTGTCATTTTCTGGTGAATGAGACTGTTCTTTGTTTCTCGGAGTCTTTAGAGGAGGATGGGTTATTCCTCCGGCGATGGTAGTCTCGACTCCCAGGGGGCTGTGTGGTGCTACGGAGGACCTGAGGGACCAATGTCTCTTGGGTGTTTAGGGCCCCCTTTGAGTTCTGACAAAGGACTATGTCGCCCTACAGGGAGAGGGGGCTCTAATTCGCCCATCTCAGGAAGGAAACTAAGGTCCAGTCAAAATGGGCGAAAGCACGTCGTCCCCAGACACCCTCGGTCGCAGCCCGTAGACTGGGGTCAAGGGGGAGGAACTCCACGTGTCTCGACTGTGGAGGGTGGGTGTCGACCGTCGGGGAGCC
Source organism: Capra ibex (assembly GCA_006410555.1). Lineage (NCBI taxonomy): Eukaryota > Metazoa > Chordata > Mammalia > Artiodactyla > Bovidae > Capra > Capra ibex. The sequence goes on from SJYO01018757.1 coordinate 93,656,063, forward strand.
AAATCTCCGTCCTCCGCGGTTACTGTTGCGATTTTTATGGACATCTCGTTTCACACCTCGGTCGTCCGTCTTCTCTCCTCGACTTAATTGTCGCCGAGCGAAGGACTCTGGGCGCCCGGCGTGGACGAGGGGAAGACGTCCGGACTGCCCACACCCAAAGAGAAACCTGGTCCCACCCTCGGCCACGTCTCTCCGTCACGTCCTCCCAGGAGTCCCCGCCCGGGGGACGTGACGGTCCTACCTTCTCGATTGCTTCTCGGGACCCCGGGACCCGTCCCAGACTTGTCGCGGTTTCCTTTTTCCCGTCTTTGTCTTTGGCGTCGGACCTCTCTCCCGGTCCTCGTCTCTCCTGTTTCCTCCGCCCACTCGGGTCCGGGACCCGTTTGTCTCGGTCTTTCCCCTCTGCGGCGAAGGTCTCTTTGACGGACTTTGTTTTCGGGACCCGGCCGCGGGGTCGGGTGGAAAGAGTGCCACGCCGGGGGTCGTCCGTCCCCCGGTCGAGGAAGGGCCGGGACGGGTGCGAGACCCCGTGAACAGTACTAAGACGAAAACTACGTTTTGCGAGGGACCAAACCGCAGTGGAGCTGTGGACTCGGCAGTAGTCCGTATACCCTTTGACAGGGATTTAACAACAGTGAACTAGTGGATTTAACGATGTAAAGGGTTCGTTTCCCTGTGTGTGTGCTCTCCCTGTGACCTAATTTGTGGTGAGAGACGTCGAAGACGCAGACCTCGGCGGTCAGAAGGAAACGGCCAAAGACGCAGGCACCCGGCGTGGGGGGAGGGGGCTGGGGTCCTGAAGGTCAGTGGAAAGTGCAGTCGGAGGACGTCGAATCACCGACGCGACGGGCGCCGTCTACCGACGGCCAGTACTGGTCACAACCCGTCGGTGCCGGTGTCTCTGTCGTTTTGGTGGACCTCGTTATTCAGACGGTCTTCTGTGTCCCGTGGAGACTGGACCCCCGCCTGTGGGTGTCGTCGGACGATTTGTGGGTCGGTGCACCGTACGTCTCAACCGCTCCCACGGTTTCTCCTCGGGAACGAAACCTCCGACACGGGTGAGCCACCGGAGGACGCGTGTCCCGAATGCCCGTCTCCTCCCTGGCCCGACCCTCGTCCTCCCTGTACCGACCCTCGTCCGCCCCGGCCCTGGTCCCGGACCGTGACTCCGGGAGACTCTCCCACCCTCCCGTTGTCGTGGATGGGAGAGTACACGTGGGGGAGGTGTGGGACCTCTCCCCAGGACCAAGCGACCAAATGTCCGACACCCCCTCGGCACTTGGCACGTGGTTCTACACTCGTTGGTTGGGGTTTGTCGCCCGAGGTGTACCGGGTTTGGAGTGTTGACGGGAGCCTTAGTTTGTGGTGAGGTCGGAACGTCAGTCCAGTCCCCCGGCTGGTCTACGCAGAGGGTGGGAGGAAGGTTCAAGGGCCCTTTCCCCCGTTACGAGTTTCCTAGGTCTTGTCCGTACGTGTGTCTACTCTCGGCGAGAACGACAAAGTAATTTCGACCGGAGGCTCCTTCTAAGTCCTTCTCCCGACTTGCCCCTTTACGGACGTCTAGTCCTATTTGTCCGATAGGTGTCTCGACAGGTGCGACTCCAGACACTACTCGACCCGTCTCGGGTCTTCCATAGAGTGGTCCCTGGGCGCAGAGATTTTCCTTACGGGAGGTACTCCTGCACAGACATGGGTCACGTCTACAGGTTCGGACTCTTAGATGGCCCCCCGACCTCGACCTGTTCCACCCGCCCGGGTCCACCCAGGCCCCCGAACCCTCAGACGGGTGGAGACGTCTCGGGGGTCGACCGTGAGGTCTGGTGACTCTTACGGACCTTCGAAACAAGAGACGCTGAGTTGGGGAGGGTGGGCGTGGCCCGGCTTCTCGGGGACGAGACCCTCCGGTCCTCCGGGGGGTCACTGCAGAGGTCCGATGTCCGCCCCTCGTCACTCGCAAGTGTGGCACAGTCGTACCTTGATGGTCGGTCGGCGAGGACCGGAGACCCGAGGACCCACAGTCCTGCGTCCTGTTCTTCGGGCACTCCGCGAAGTCCAGTCACCCACCTGTCCGTGCCCGTGTCGTCAGGACCCTGACTTCGGGCCTAGGGTCGGTCCCTCGGGTTTCCCGGTAAATTTCCGAAGTTTACTACTCGTAGACGAAGTCTCTGAACTCGGGTTAGCTTAGTAGGCTGTTGACCCTTTTTTTTATAGTCCCGGTCCTTAGGACCGGTGGGTCACACCTCCTACCCAAATGTCGCTCGTCTAAACCCGGTGTTACATCTTTTGGGTGGTTACCAAGCTCGGGGGTACAATTGGCTCACAGGAGGTGTCCTAGAATCCCCGTCCGTCCCACCTGTCGTCGGACTAGGGTGTTCGTCCCCGTAGTCTCCGACTTCCGTCGTCTGGTCGTCCGCTACCGGTTTGCGACCTGCCGGTCGTGACCTTGCGTCCGCACCGGGTCGGACGAGTGCCCCGGAAGGACTTCCCTCGCTGCCCTCTGCCCTAGCCCCGTCCGCCCTCCCCGACTCCTTTGTGGTGCGTGCCGACCCCCCCAGGTCCTCCGCTCCCACCGGGGGCGGTCCTAACCCCAGTGTCCCCAGTCGTGTGCCTCCGACGGTTCACGGTATACGTCTTCGACCCAAAATGGGGCCCACCGTCCGTCCGGGCCGTGTGGATAGCCTGTTCCTAGGGGGACCGCGTCCGACTCTCAGCTCCTGTGGTGTCGACAGTCGGCTCCCCTCCTGTCACCGGACCCGGCTCTAAGGCCTTTGACCCTCTCTTCACCGGTCTGTCCCTCTGTGCCCCCACTCCCTGAGTCCTGGACTCACGTTACCGCCCCCCATCTATCCCCTCCCGAAGGGGCCCACCCCGTCCTGGGGGCCCTCTCCTCGACGGGGTAGGGCGGGGTTCTCCGGGACTCGAGGTTTCCCGTTGAGTCTCGTTCGCAGACCAAGACCCCCTGTACCTACCACGTAAGGGTGCTTCTGACACAGGGGTTTTTGACGTAGGGGTTTACGAGTGGTTTGTGTTTTTTGTGGAATAAGACGATTCAACTTGAACTCTTTTTAGAAATGTCATCTTTACTATCTAGAATTTTTAATTTTCAATTTAGATTTAAGAGAACCTCTTTTTCTATTTTTTTATTTTCTTACCGGGCTCGCACGTCAGTCGGACGTGGGACAATGCCCAATTCCCTAGTCCCGACTTTCCCCGCTCCGGCGGGTGGGCACCAATGGGTCGAGCGGTCTCTGGGGTGTCCTCGGATCCGGCTCAGACTCAGGGTTCGGGAAAGGGGGATAAAGACCCGTGAACCTACCGTCTCCACGGGCGCACCACCATCCACCCGTCGTGGTCCCGCAGGCCCGACCGAAGTATCCACACCCTCGACCCGTTTGTCCCGGGGTTCGAACAATTGCGAGACGACAACGGTCGACCTCTAAAGAGTGAAAGCTTAGTCCCCTTTCACTTCACTGTCACTTTGAATGAGTCAGCACGGGCTGAGAAACGCTGGGGTACCCTGACATGTCGGGTACCCTAAGAGGTCCGGTCTTGTGACCTCACCCCTCGGAAAGGGAAGAGGTCCCCTAGAAGGGTTGGGTCCCTGACTTGGGTCCAGAGGGTGTAACGTCCGCCTAAGAAGTGGTCGACTCGATGGTCCCTTCGGGTTCTTATGACCTCACCCATCGGATAGGGAAGAGGTCGCCCAGAAGGGCTGGGTCCTCAGCTTCGCCCCAGAGGACGCAACGTCCACCTGAGAAGTGGTCGACTCGGTGTCCCCTTCGGGACCGTAGTCCCCGGTGTAGGAGATGAACGTGCCCCAGGACATCCGTCGCGGCCGGTCCCGCTGCGCCTGCCTCCCGGTCTCCCGGCGAGACTCTGGGCTCTGGCGGGGGGTTGGAGGTCGTCCCGCCACCGCGCCCTGCGCCCCTGAGTGCGCTCCCGGTGCCACTTCACCTTCGCGACGGAGTCCGGGGCCTTCCACTGCTTCCTGACGCCACCCTTCGAGGCCCACCAGTGGAGCGTCATCCCGGAGAGCTTGCGCGGCCCCCCCGTGTGCGTCACCTTCGGCGGCTACTCGTCCAAGTGTGTCCACGGGGGCAAGAACGTGTGCGGCACCCGCGTCGCCGGCCTCGCGCGCAAGTGGAGCGTCACGAGCGGACCCCCCTGCCTCACCGTCTCTCCCCCAGTGTGCCACTGGACCTACCCCTCTCCCCCCCATCCCCTACNTCCCCTTCCCTCTCCTCCCCCCTCCCCTCCACCTCCACCCCCCTCCCGGAGAGGGGTCGGGTCCCCCTCTCCCCCAGTGTGCCGTCGGACCCCCCTCCTCTCCGTACCCCTCGCCTCCCCTCTCCCCTCCCTTCACCCCTCCCCTCTCCCCTCCCCTCCCCTCACCCTTCCCGTTCGGGGCGTGGGTCCGGTGTTTGCGATGACGTCTTGGTCGACGATTTGGGTTTGGACCCCCGTGGACCCCGGAGACCCTTGGTGGGACCTCGGCCCGACACTAGTCTGTGCACCATAAGGACGGCCGCACTCCCGTGGGTCACGGGTCACCCGACAGGTTCTCCACCAATCGTGGGGTCCCCGGAGGGGTGACTTACGTGGTCCACCGGCTCGGTGAGCAGGGACAGGACCCGGAGGCCCCAGGGGCGGGAACCAGCCCCCCCCCCCTGTCCCCATACACGCCGGTACTCACGGAGAGCCGTGGGGTGGGACAAGACTTGGGGGTCGACTCGGACCTCGAGAAGGTTCTCGGGGTGGATCTTTCTGACTCTTACGACTCTCCCGGGGCACGGGAGGGGTGTGGGTGCAGACGTGTTGCCGACCCGTGGGGCCCCGAGCAGCCTCTGGGTCCTCGTCCGACCCCAGTATGTCTCACGGGGGTCGCGTAGTGGACGGTGCGTCTGGGTGACGGGCGGCCTGTTGCGACCCGACGCTAGGACATTAGTTCAGACAGGGCGTGTGACCGGGGATCGACACGAGGTTGCGGGAGAGACACCGGATTGGCGGGGGATGGTGGGGGTACCGTCCCCTCAAGACCTTCGAAGGTGACTGGTCCCTCGGGTGCGACTGACGGAGACGGGGTCTCCGGATGGTCTGGGTCCGACGGGTAGTCACCGCTCCGGCGGCGCCCCCGGACCGACGTAGTGGGAGTGAGGGACCTTGTGCCGGGCCCGGACGGGCAGTACTCCACCCGTGGCGATCGGGGAGTGTCTGGGCGTCTGGTTGTCCTCGAAGACTGTTGGCCTTTAAGGGGTCGAGAGTAGACATAGAGTGGTCCATGACTCAAAATTTACTTTCGTAAATTTTATTAAAAAACCGGTACGGCGAGTCGTACACCCTAGAATCAAGGAGTTGGTCCCTAGCTTGGGTGCGGGGAGTGTCACCTTCGCACCGCAGGATCGGTGGCCCGGTGGCCCTTCAGGGAATTACTCATGTGAGATTTGATTCTCATAAAGTAAGTGTGTGATTCCTTTCAGTGGTACATTTGTCACTCCGGACCTTTCAGAAGTCAGAGAACGTCCAGGGTGGCCTCCTCTGTCCTAACGCCCCACGGGACGTGGGCGTACACCCGAGTCCCGGTCCCCATCGCGCCTCTGGGAGGGACACCCGGAGTCTCGAAGAGGAGAAAGAAGGGTCACCGACGTGTCATAAGGTAGTCTCCTGGGGTAGTCTTGGATTTAGTGACTACACAGAGGAAGATGACGACTACCTGTCCATCCGACGAATACTGAACGAAAATGACGTCTGGCGAAGAATTTAATAATTAGCAAACAGAGGCCGACGCGACCCAGAAGCGACGACGCTCTCAAAAGAGGTCAGCACCAGGGGTCCGAAGAGTGAAGTCACCGAAGAGGGAGACGCCTCGCGTCTGGGACCTCATGTCCGAGCCCTCAGCGCCCCATGTCCGGGACGACGAGGTGCCGTACACCCCCGGAGGGCCTGGTCCCTAGTGTGGGCACGGAGGACGGAGCCAGCCGCCTAGGAAGTGGTGACTCGGTGGCTCCTCCGGGGCATATTGAAAGACTATGTGCAGGAACAACACAAAATTCTTAGAGAGAGGTCTCTTTTAAGGACTTTCACCACTTAGTTCCACGTGCGAACTATTCATAAAGGTTTGACGGGAGGTGCTTTCCTACGTGTCTGAGTCTGTAGGAGTGGTTGTGCTCCCACCGGTAGTCAGACATTTTATAAAATATAAAGACTGTTTACTTGGAGGTTCCACAAAATAAACGTAATTAACAACGACTCCAAGTTGTAGACGGGCTTAAGATGACTCAGTTAACCCTTACACTTGTTTGGCCCATCACGATAATTTTATATAGTAGTCGAAAAATTTGGAACCGCCGCGGCCCAGAGCCAACGTCGTGTGCTGTAAGCAACACAGTTAAGTCCTAGAAAGAAACGGCGCGTTCCTGAGAGAGCAACACCACTCACCCGACTCGACGAGGCATCGTACACCCCAGAATCGAGGGGTCAGTCTCTAGTTTGGACGTACGGGACTTAACGTTCCACCTAAGAATGGGTGACCTGGGGCTCCCTTCAGGGCTAGTAATTAAGAACCTATATCACCTCTCACCCACGACACACATCGGGTGCACGGGGCGGTCCTGTCTCCGAGACCTCACGACCCACTGTTGGCGAGTGTCGACGCTGGGACCGGAGTCTAGGAGGGGGGCTTTAGAGAGTTGGTGTCGACGTGCCGGGGGTGACCCCGTCGAGTGTCGGTCGTTGTCGAGCTGTCCCTCCACCCCTTCGGGTCGGGGTACCGGGTCCCGTCGGAGGAGACGTGGCGTCGCGGTCTCGACTCTGTACCCCAGTGTCTCCGGAGACGACGGTGTAACGACGTCGGGTCGGAGAGGAGACCCATCGGGGTACTCGGGGGCAGGGGCCAGGGACGGGTCCGCACCGAGGACCCTTCCGCCTAGAGCCCGGAGCCCCAGACAAAGAACCCCTCCGGCTGGAGGCTGGCTCGACTAAAGCTCTCGAGTCATTAACTGCCCACATTCTTTTGAGGTGGGCAGTGGGCTCTCCCTTGCGAAGTGTTCTCGAATAAAAACTCCTCGTCCACTTTGACTAGACATTAATCGCACTGCTAGGAGGCTTCGTTCGGCCCGTGGTCCCTTTAGACTTAAAGGAGAGGAAGAGCCCTCATAGAAGGAGGGGTCCAACGTTGTCGACTCCTGTGTGTTGAACGAGTCGCCTCCACCGGGTCGGACTCGGGGAGCCTGTGTCCCTCCTCTCGGAGTTGACGACTCGAGAATGACTTCAAGTATTGGCGTGTGCCTGGTGGTCCGGTCCCGGGGCCCGGGTCGGGTGGGGGTCCCGACACGGGTGGGGGTCCCGGCACGGGTGGGGGTCCCGGACCGTCCCAGTCCGCCCCAAAAAAGGGTAGGGGAAGGAGGATGGTCCGTCCCTTCCCTCTCTGGTGTCCGGGTGGGTCCTGTGGGTGGACGAGAGGGGATCGTCCGTCGACGGGGGCTTGTTGAACACTCCTCTCCAAAGTGCGCGACGAGACTTTCCTCTCCGGGTGGGCCGGCGTGTGGGGCGAGGTCCGAGGTGGTAGCCCCGACTGGGAGACCAGAGGGGTGGCCGAGGCCCCAGTGGTCCCGCGGGGTGGGGCGGGTGGTACCTGAGGGCCGTCCGGCACGTGTGTGTGCGCGGGAGTGAGTGTGGGTCGGTGTGCGACGACTGTGTGAGTGTGACAGTGTGTGCGAGTCATAAGTGTTCGTACGTGTCGGTATTTGCGTAAGTGTGGGAGTGTAGACGGGAGTCGGTGTGTGCATGTGTGTACGTGTGTGTGTGTGGGTGCGTGTGTGTGGGTGTGAGTGTGTGAGTGTGATTCCCCGGGTGGACCGGGGAAGGGTCCACCCGCCGAGCGTCGGAAGTTAAGATAAGTAATTAACATTTACGAATCGACTTCCACATAAACAAAAAGCAAGTGAAGTTTAAGAGATTAGAGAGGAAAATTTTAGGTACACTGCAGACCCTGACAAACGAGAGGTTCAGGGTTGAACCGCCCAGCTCCCGGTTCGTGCTGCACAAGACTTCATTATTTCGATGTCACTCTCCGGTCCCGCCCGGCCCGAGGGATTCGGCACTGCCGTTTGTTTCCCCCCGGACCGGCCGGGAGGGGTGCCGCGGGGCGGGAGGGAGCCGCAGGCCTTGGAACGGGCCGACCCGAGCCGGGGTCACCAGTTACAGTGGCCCTCCGTTCGCGTCGGGGGCGGGGGTGGTTCCGGTGCCGCCGCCGAGTACCCGAGACGGGAGCTCGGCTGACCTTCAGACCTAGGGAGGTGGAGGTAGGTTCTAGGTCCCCGAGGGCGCTACCCGAGGGTCGACGGACCCGGGTCTCTTCCTGCCGGGACGAGTGTCTCTCACTCCCACGGGAGGTAAGTCAAGACTCTGGACGTAAACTGAGACGGGCGGCATGAGGACGGGTGCCCGCCAAAAGGTCGCCGACGGCCCTTCGGACCCAGGCGTCCGCCGGGGCCCCTGCCCTCCTGCCGGGTCGTCCTGTACACGACGGGCGCGGGGCGTCGGCGAGTCGGGCGACGACGTCCCGGAGGCGGCACGGCGCCTTTCCCGCACGACGGAACGCCCCAAGGAGACGAGGAGACGAATTGGGTAGTACGTTCAAATTTAGTTGACGTTTATTTCGAGTCAGCGGCACTTTAATAAACAAAATTCGTGTTTTCCAAAAAGAAAAGAGTATCCATCAGCATAAACAAAGGACCCAGACGACACTGTTCATGCCGTTTCGTCTCCCGAATTTCCCTTGTTTTTGCTTAAGAGAGCATCTAGACCCCCACAGTCCTCCCGGTCGGGGGAGACATCCGAGGTCCCCCGAGGAAGGACGGAGGGGGCCGACAGTCCGGGGGAGGAGGTGGGCACAAGGGCCCGAACACCGGAGGAGTAGGGAGTAGACACCAGTGTACCGATAGAAAGGACGCAGAGCAGAGGGGTAGGAGAGAGAATGTTCCTGAGGTCAGTGACCCAAGTCTACCTGGGGCTCAGGCCCTGCTACAAGTGATTAGTGACCCTCGGAGTGGCTAATGTAGACCTCTCTGGGACGAAGGTTGTAAGACTCCAAGGCGTGCACTTGGACCCCCCTGTGATAGGTCGGGGGAACCACCGGAGACGTGGGTGGGATTTTGACGAGAGGGCCATTTGTGACCGGAGTCCCCCGGCCCGGGCTCGGACGTCCCGACGCTAGGGCCAAAGAGCCCCTGGACCACTGAGTAACCGAGACCGAAGGGACGGGGGGTCCTACGAGAAGGGTCGGAGGGGTCGGCCGGTCGCTCCCCGGTCGAGGTGTCGAGGTACCGGTGCGGAGCCCGGGGAAGAGACCCGGGTGTGGATGGGTGGACGAGGAGGGTAAGAGAAGGGGTGTTTGGGTCTGGAGTCTGGACAGAGGGGTTTGGTTCAGGTAAGAGGCCCAAGGGGTGGGCCCCTCCCAGGACGTCGGTGGTGCCTTCTTCCCCCGGTTCTCGGGACCTCGGTGAGCGGGGAGGAGGGAACAGGGGTGGTCACGTGGGGGTCCTAGGCTCAGTGGGGCCTAGACTCGGTGGGGTCCCGGGCCCAGTGGGGTCCCGGGTTTAGTGGGTGGGGGTCCCGGGTTTAGTGGGTGGGGGTCCCGGGCTCAGTAGGGGTCCTAGGGTCAGTGGGGGTCCCGGGCTCAGTGGGGGTCCTAGGGTCAGTGGGGTTCCCGGGCTCAGTGGGGGTCCTAGGGTCAGTGGGGGTCCCGGGCCCAGTGGGGGTCCCGGGCCCAGTGGGGGTCCTAGGGTCAGTGGGGGTCCTAGGGTCAGTGGGGTCCCGGGCTCGGTGGGGGTCCCGGGCTCGGTGGGAGTCCCGGGCTCGGTGGGGGTCCTAGGATCGGTGGGGGTCCTAGGGCCCAGTGGGGGTCCCGGGCCCAGTGGGGGTCCTAGGCCCAGTGGGGGTCCCGGGTTCGGTGGGGGTCCCGGGCTCGGTGGGGGTCCTAGGCTCGGTGGGGGTCCCGGGCCTAGTGGGGTCCCGGGCTCAGTGAGCGGAGGTGGTAACCAGAGTGGGGTCAGATTTGGTCGGACTAGACGTGTTGGTGGCGCTGGTGCGGACCAGGGACCCGAGGGGGGTCGTCGAGTCGCGGAGTGTCTAGACGGCCGAGGGGTGTCTTGTGGGTCCCCTCGAAAGGTCTTTCGGGCGGACCGAGGGTAGTCAGGACGACGAGGTGTCTCTGGGAGGCGGAGTCCCGCGGTCTGTGTGTGGGTGTGTCAGCTGTGGTCGAGGGGTGGAGGGTCCGACCGGAGTGCCAGCGGGAGGAACTTCCCTCCGGCCCCCTGAGTGGTCCGATTACCTCCTCTGGGGCTTGTGTGAGTGTGTGTGAGTTACGATAGTCGTTAGTGGGGCACCTGTGGCGGAAGAGACCCGGACCCTAGGGTGCATGTGTGAGTGTGTGCGAGTGACGATAGTCCTAGTGGGGCGCCTGTGGCGGAAGACACCCGGACCGTAGGGGGTATGTGTGTGTGCGAGTGACGATAGTCCTAGTGGGGTACCTATGGTGGAAGACACCCGGACCGTAAGCAGGGGACATGTGTGAGTGTGTGCGAGTGACGATAGTCCTAGTGGGGCACCTGTGGCGGAAGACACCCGGACCGTAGGCACATGTGTGAGTGTGTACGAGTGACGATATTCCTAGTGGGACACCTGTAGCGGAAGAGACCCGGACCGTAGGGGGCATGTGTGAGTGTGTGCGAGTGACGATAGTCCTAGTGGGGCACCTGTGGCGGAAGAGACCCGGACCGTAGGCGCATGTGTGAGTGTGTGCGAGTGACGATAGTCCTAGTGGGACACCTGTGGTGGAAGACACCCGGACCGTAGGGGGTATGTGTGAGTGTGTACGAGTGACGATAGTCCTAGTGGGGCACCTGTGACCGAAGACACCCGGACCGTAGGCACATGTGTGAGTGTGTGCGAGTGACGATAGTCCTAGTGGGGCATCTGTGGCGGAAGAGACCCGGACCGTAAGTAGGGGGTATATGTGAGTGTGTGCGAGTGACGATACTCGTTAGTGAGGCACCTGTGCCGGANACATGTGTGAGTGTGTGCGAGTGACGATAGTCCTAGTGGGGCACCTGTGGCGGAAGACACCCGGACCGTAGGCACATGTGTGAGTGTGTACGAGTGACGATATTCCTAGTGGGGCACCTGTGGCGGAAGAGACCCGGACCGTAGGCGCATGTGTGAGTGTGTGCGAGTGACGATAGTCCTAGTGGGACACCTGTGGTGGAAGACACCCGGACCGTAAGTAGGGGGTATATGTGAGTGTGTGCGAGTGACGATACTCGTTAGTGAGGCACCTGTGCCGGAAAGACACTCGGACCGTAGCGGGTCTGTGTGACTGTAAGTGTGTGCGAGTGACGATAGTCCTAGTGGGGCACCTGTGGCGGAAGAGACCGGACCGTACGGGAGAGACCGGAGACGTCTCCTGAGAGCCCACGGTGTGCGTCGAGGTGAAGTCCGCGGGTGTAGGGAGACCTCCAAAGTGGGTGGATCCGTCCCGGTCCACGGGTCCAGTTTGAGACTACCCGGGTCTTGAGAGGTAGAGTCGGGCAGGGTCGGGGTCCCACTGTGAGTCGTACTGACAGGGAGTGGGAGGTAGAGGGGTCTGACACCCCCTCCCCGTGGCGGACAGGCTCCCAATTCAGACTCTTACGGGTCGTGTGTCTCCCACGGACCGTTTACGGGCCATGACCTGCTTACGGACACTCTACTTCAGTATTTTGCGGTCCTGAAGGGGTGCACGTTCGACTACTGCTGTCGAGCATGTCTTAATGCTTGGAACGTTTTAAGTGGAAACTAAGTTTACTACAGCCTTTCTACGACTACAGTACTTACTTCTTAATTAAGATGTCTATTTGTACTGAAAAAATTTTATTTTTTCCGTCACTCTTGAGATTCGTACGGTCTACTTGCCCCGAGAGACATTTCCGAGAGTGGGAGGTCCCCACTCTGGGTCCGGTTGGGGTTCCGAGACACCCGTGGACTTGTCCCATGAAGGGTTCCGTCTGTAAGGGTGACTGAACAAGTTTGGTGTGTCCTTGGGTGAAGACACAGAGGAATTGACGTAGGAGATATGTCACCACTGGACCGTCTAGGGTCGCCGGTCGGGGCTCCCCTTTCGGGTCCACAGGTACCACCTACGTGGGGGTAGTGTCGGCCGCACCGTCTTGTCTTGAGTCTCCACCCCTCTCTCCACTACACTACCGAAAATTAAGAATTTTAGCACAAGTCAAGTCAAGTCAAGTCAGCGAGTCAGCACAGGCTGAGAAACGCTGGGGTACCTGTCGTCGTGCGGTCCGGCGGGACAGGTAGTGGTAGAGGGTCTCGAACGAGTTTGGGTACAGGTAACTCAGTCACTACGGTGGGTTGGTAGAGTAGGAGACAGCAGGGGAAGAGGAGAACGGAAGTTAGAAAGGGTCGTAGTCCCAGAAAAGATTACTCAGTCAAGAAGCGTAGTCCACCGGTTTCATAACTTCAAAGTCAAAGTTGTAGTAGTAGAATGAAGTCCGTTTATTGAACCTGGTTTAAGTCACTCGAGAGATAGAAATTAAGTATATATATATATATATATCTATATATAGAGAATGTTCTCTGTGATAAAATGACACTACTCACAAAAGTCAATGCGAACGAATAGTTCTAAATTGAAGTCAAAAGGAGAAGATCCTTAAGAGGAAATTTTATTTAAACCTAAAGGTTTAAACAAAGTTCGCAGGGTCACGGGACGAACCCGAGTTTACGAACGAGGTTCAGTGGGATTGGGACCCCTTCGGGGGACGCGACGAGGACACGTCGGGGACGGGTGATACTGACGGTCGGAGTGGGGTGTTGTTCCTAGTCCGAGTGGGCTCGTCTGGGTGTCGGCACGAGGTATGACGTGCGTCGTGGCGCTGGGGACGGGTGTCCCGGGCCCCGGGCCGGAGGACGAGTGCCGCCGTTCCCGTGTTAGGGTGTCCCTGGTGACACCCTAGGGGGTGGGGATTTCTCCGTAAGAATCGACGTTTTCGACTCCGGGGAGACCGACGTTTCCGGAGTGTGCGTAGGGGCAGTGACCTACGGACAGGACGGGTCCGAACTGACCCCCGACTCCCTGTGACGAACGGGCCTGGGGTCGGGCTTCACGGTCTTGGTGTCTGGGGTCCAACCTCCCGGAATGCAGGAAGTCTCTTCGGGGTCTACGCGGCTCGACGGCACCCGAGTACACGTTCCGTCGACGCGACTGTCGAGTCCCACTGCCCCCGTCCCCTCGGAGTGTCGGGGCCCACACCCTCGAGGCTGTGCGGGGGTAAAGTGTCCGCCCTTTGTCCGGGTCGTCTCCCAGACAGTCACACACGCACGAGTCAGCACAGGTCGAGACGCACCTGCACATTACACCCACACACACGTGCACACACATACACCACATGCGCACACACTACGCGCGCCGTACATGTACATTACGCCCGCACACTCACGTACACACACGTAAGACACCACGCGCACAGACATATACACCACACACACCGTACATGCATATTACACCCACACATAACACACTAAACACACAGATAATACACTACACGTACACACTTATAGACACTGTACACACACCGTACATATACATTACACACACACACAAGACACTAGAGACACACAGACACTACACACACATATACACCACACACACCGTACACGCACACGCCACACATGTACACTATACCCCACACAGACGCACATGACACACTGCGCAGATAATACACCCCACACACGTGTACATCACACACACACAGTACACGTACACACTACGCAGATAATACATCACACGCACACACATTACACAGACATACACCGCACATATACATTACACACACACAAGACACTAGAGACACAGATAACACACTACACACACATATACACTACACACACAGTACATACACAGTACACAGAGACACACCATACATATACACTACAACCCACACACACACACACAGTGCACGTACACACCACACATATACACTACGCCCCGTACACGTGCACACACACTGGTAGTGCCGTCCGGACCCTCGGCTCCCCGTCCCGTCCTTGGTCCTCTACGACTACACTGACACCAGGGCGGTTCTCCGCGAAGTCTTCCCGGTCCCGACGGGGCTACCCCTCTCCCCTTCGCTCCCCGACCCCCGGCCGTTCTCCCCGCCGTATCGGTCCGACTTGGGGGCCCCGGGATTTCCTCCCGTCCTGTCCGGGGTCCTCCCCTTCCCGCTCGTTTCCGAACTCCGACGGTCGAAAAGCTATTTCTCTGTCGACGGAGGACCAGGATTCGTCGTCGAGTCCCGACACTTGATTTCTTAGTCTGGGGCACCGTTCGGTGGGTGGGACGAGTGTACCCGTCGAAGTCGTCACCCTCGTCTCTGTTCCCGTCCCAGGACGTTTCCAATTTGGGACTCTTTTAGCCGGGTAGGTGGGACGGAAGGAGGGTCGGTCGGGGGCGTCTGGCGACGCCCCCTGTCTCCGCAGGGCTCGTCCGAGGACTGGACGAGTCAAAGGGGCCGACCTTTGGGTGGGGGGGTGGCTTCCGTCCTCGAGACAGAGACCGGGGTCTTGATAGCTTCGGGGAGTCTCCGGTCCCATGTCCATTCTACCCAACTACGTAACTTCGAGACTCGACGTGTGGACCGTGCGCCCCGACAGTACACCGTGGACGACACTTGACCGAAGGACTGTGACCTCCACGAGCGACAGGTGGGGAGCGCGGGGTCTCGGGACGAGGGGCGGGGATCGGGGGAAGGTCCGAGAGGGGAGGGTGAGACTCAAAGTCCCGACGACCTGACAGAATAGAGGACCGGGCCGGGGGCTCCGAGGAGGGGGTCCCCCGTTCCGTCGGCCCTTTCCGGAGGGTCTCCGGTCTGTGGACGGGGGGAGGGGGTCGCCCTCCCCCTGGCCTTCGGGTCTGGTGACGTCCGGACAGGACCCGACCCGGAACCCGACTGAAGTGATGACAGAAACTTCGTTTAAGGGTCTTGGGACCGTGTGGGTAAAAATTTTTATATTTAATTTTTTTACGTAAGGTCGTCGTTTCTTTTTGCTAAGGTCGAGTAGGTGTCGAGGACCGACACTCAGTTCTCAGTGGATGTGTGGGCTCCCCGACCTTGGGCCTCTTGGACTTTTCAGTGACACGAAAGGTTCGAGGACCACGTGCCTGCCGGGTCGGGTGTCGGTGTGAACCCCTGGGGAGGCAAGTCTTTTGCCCACGAGAGGGATGGGTGACTACAGGAGACCCCCACCAGCTTGTCTTTTATCGGTTGGAACTCCAGTCGATTTGTCACCGAGGACTCTCTACACAGGTGAAGGACGAGGGGCCGCGGGCACTTGTGGTGGGGTGCACCGTCTGTTCACTCGCAGTACGGTGCACCGTGTTCTGCCCCAATTTTACTCGTAGACCTCTACTCCGGACGAGCAATGGGCCTTCCCGGGAGACGTCGGCACTTTCTCCGCGTCGACCCCAAACGTCGGGTACACTCCTACCCCGTCTCGGGCGACACCGGTGTTCGGGTCCCTCGAACTCGGGTGGCGTCGACCTCCTCCGTTTACCTGGGCGGGGTCCGGGGGCCGCGGACGTCTCCCTCCACCGGGGCGGGTGTGGGACTAGAGTCTCACGACCGAAGACCTAGGCACTTTCCTACTTAAAGACGACACAGCCGGGGGTGGCAGACACCAGAAGTTAAGGACGTCGGCACCCTTTGGTGCTGCTTAGGATTTGTGTGGTGTCTCCGGTCGGACTGAGTCGTCTTCAGAGGAGGACCCGTGTTAGGGTCCTCTTTCGTCGCGAGGACTGTGGAAAGTCGTAGAGGTCTTTGGAGTCCTCTGGGTCCCGATGTCTTCTCTTTCACGACGCACAGGGGGTCCGGGAGCATCACGGGCCGTCCGTCGGCGATTCCTGGGTCCTCCGCGGTTTAATTGTGCGTCCCGGGGTCCGTTCCACGTGGACCGTTGGTCACCGTCCCGGTGACTCGGCTGGTGGTCTCGGACTCGTGTGTCTTGGCGCAGGACCGAGGAGTGGTTCCGTGAAGGTGCGGGCTGTCGTCTCCGTCCCGGGAGGGGTCGGTCCCGACACCCGAGTCTTCCTCTGACCCCCGAGTCCTACTCCGTCTCGGTCCGTCTCCCAGGGTGGGGTCCGTCTGACCGGGGGCGGTTGTAGGGGACCCCGGACGACCCTCCGTCCAAGTACGACAGGACACCCGACTGCCATCCCGACGGGTCCCGAGGGGCACGGGAGGACCCGGAGACGCCCGGAGAGAGGTCTCTGGTCTCCAGGGGTGAAACCTCGGGGTCCCTACCGGTCGGACACCGGTCCCTTAGACAGGACGTTGCAGGACTCCTGGTCGGGGTCCTTTCGTAAAGTCTGAGCCCGACGCCAAGTCAAGATTACTGTACCCGTGGAGACTTCCGCCCCCGTGCCCGCCCGGGCCCTGCCAGAGCGTCTCTCCTACCCGAACACACCCTCCCCACCGTCTCTGGGACACGGGACCCCCTCTACCTCCACGTCTCAAACCGGGGTCTGACGACACATCCCCACTCCCCTCTCCGGACCTCCGGTCCGACCCCCAGGGGTCACTGGTACCCTTTCTAGGACAGTCACCTTTAATTGGGACTTCGGAACCACCGGTTCGACCTTTCCCCGCACGGGTTGTCCAATAGTCAAACACCCCTCTCGCACGGTTGAGACCTTCTCGCTGCACAGGTCTAAGCCGGCCTTACGAGTGATTTTGGAATTAGTGCCTCGCCTCGTCGTCGACTCGGGGGCCACCAAGTCCAAGGGGAAGGGAGGACTACGGTCCTTCTCGCCCCTGTCACAGACCCCTGTCTCAGTGCAGGACTCTGTTCTTGAGTGTCAGGAGCCAGCGACGAACCTCAGCCCTGACGGCGCGAAGGGACCGACTGTGTGTGTCGGAGGAGTCGACGCGGCCGGTGAGTCGTCTCTTCGGTGGACAGTGGGGTCGGGGCGTCCGGAGACCGGGCCCCTCTGCAGTCAGACAGGTGTGGTCCCCTTCCCGAGTCCCCACCCGTTGCCCGTCGACGCACTCGTCTCTGGCGAGAGACACCCCTACAGGTCCCACCGGGGAGAACCCAGTCCCCGAGTCTGACCTGAGGGTCGTTGAGAACGTCCGCCTGGAGTCAGGTACGCCACGGAGGTCTCTTTGTCTCCCCTGGGAGGTGGGGGGTGCAGTCACGGGTGCCGTTTCCGGAGCGCATGCGTAGGGGTGTGTTCGTGGTTTACTCACGGGGCCCCCAGGTCCGTACCCACCCCATCATGTCTCGGGGTCTCAGGAGGTGGGATGGGCGACCTCGGACACCCGTGTACGGGAGTGGGGTGTTTTCCGTGACCCGCCCATACCCAGTCCATCCCTGGGACTCTGAGTTACGACCCTCCGACCGACCTAGGGGTCCCCGGGTTCCATTAGTGGTCCCAGGACTCCCAACCCCCAGCCGCCCCTTCGCCACGGTTGTCTCCGTCTCCGACCCCACTCCCCTCCTTCGCAGTGGTCAGTGCGTCTCGTCCGTCGCGGGTCTTCGGCCTGGGTCTCCCCCGAGGGGCCCCGGGGGTCCTCGAGATCTTCTTTGGGTGCGTCAAATTCGGGTCACACACACCCTGAAATAGTGTCGTCGACGTCCTGTACTCGACCCCCCTCCGAGGACACCTCGGGCGGAAGGTCCAGAAAGACGTCTTCGTGTGTGTGGGCTATGTCGGACGCTCATACGTCCCTTCTGGGACCGTCCTGGGCCGGTTCCTCGGGGCCGAGGGGACCCTGTCGTCCGCCCTGCCGGGTCCCTCCGAGGCGGGCGTACAGGAGTCCGACGAAGCGAGTGACGCCAGCCTGTGGAGTCATGGTTGGAGACAAAGAGTTGTTGAGTCCGGGACGCGGGTCGAGTGGTTGGGTGGACCTTCGACCGACCACAGATTTTTTTTTCATTTGGTGTCTCCGGACAGACTCACAGGAGACCGGGTCGTCGACAACCTGTTTGTCCAACTGTTCGTCACCGGTAGTGTGGCTGGGGGTCTTCGGGACTCCGGCCACCTTGTCGCGGGGAGGTGAGGGGTCTGGAATGCAAATTCCGGATTAGGGACCAGAGCCCTTAATCAGAAGTTTATACAAGAACATCTACCTTAGTTCAACAACAATAAATTAACGAGTCAACACAGACTGAAAAACACTGGAGTACCTAACATCGGGTGGTCCGAGGAGACAAGTACCCTAAAGGGTCCGATCTTATGACCTCGCCCAACGGTAAAGGAAGAGGTCCCTGACTAGTTCAAATTCACTCTAATATGCCCTAACTACTTCCGGGACCAGAGTACTGAGTCAAGTTAAGTCAAATCAGTGAGTCAGTACGGGTTGGGGCACCTGACGTCGTGTGGTCCGAAGGGACATGTGACGGTTGAGGGTCTCGAACGAGTTTGAGGACAGGTGACTCAGTCACTACGGTAGGTTGGTAGAGTCGGAGACAGCAGGGGAAGAGGAGGACGGGGGTTAGAAAGGGTCGTAGTCCCAGAAAAGATTACTGGACCGAGAAGGGTAGTCCACCGGTCTCATAACGTCGCAGTCGTAGTCAGGTTACTGACCACAGGAAAATTCTACTCCCTTCAGGCCTGTTCCCCTGTCTCCGGGGGTCCCACCCCTCCCCCCTCCGGTGTGCTTCTGTCTCTACCTGCCTCGACATTCGGTTCCTGGTGGACCCGGTGGTCTTCGATTCCTCGCCGACCTTCCTGACAGGGGGCCTCGTTCAGGGGTGGTTGAGGAACTAAAACCTGAAAGTCGGAGGTCTTCTTATTTAAAGACAATGAAATTTGGTGGGTCACACACCGGGACACTGTCGTCCGGGCCCCTCGATTGTTCTGGGGCTCCTGGTAGGAAGAGGGGTCTCTGGCAGACCGACACGTACCTATGGGGCTGGCCGCTCCTCCTGCGATTACGACACACGGCTTTCAGGGTCGAAACCCCTCTTCTTAAGGTACCTTCTCTTTTCCTCGAGAGACCGGTTTAAATAGGAGTGGCGTTACGGAGCTTATACTAAAATTACCTTTTGTTTCAGAGGGTCTTCACGTTATTAAGGGGTCGAAATGCTTTTGTGTGAGCTCTTTACGACCGACAGGGGTTGGTCCTTCGACATCTACGATGTTTCTCTCTTTTGATCTCATTAGGACTCATAGACCTTTCGTGTAGAAGGATTCCTTCCTAAGACAGAGACGAAATAAACTCTAAAATTAATATCCGGTCTATTACTAAAAGTAAAGCTTACTATTAATTGAGAGCCCAAATTCCTGATTTGAGCTGAACTGCCGTTTGAGAAGGTTTTCCTCGAAATTAGGTCATTTGCCGTCACTCACGCCGTTTGAAGAAAGAGAGCGCAGTGCACCGGCAGTGGGGTGTCCTCCCGTCGCGTCGAGTCTGCGTGCTTCGCGGAAGGCAGGTTGTGCTCCCGCCTCCCAGCCGCGCAGGGCCCTCGCGGCTCTATGACAATACCACCACTCTCTGCGGTTCTCTTGTGAGTCTCCGCCCGGTTCGCAGTAAAAAGTGTCGTCTTGGTCTCTTCGCGGTCTTGACTAAAGCCACAAAAGGGGTACCTTGTCTTTTCCACTAAGTTAAAAACATAATTTTCAAAGAGATCGGAACTTGGATTGTGTTTTATGGGACCGGGACCCCTCCAGTGGGACCCCCTGTCAGGTCCGGGGGTCGGACCCCGTCCAGTGGGACCCCCTGTCAGGTCCAGGGGTCGGACCCCCTCCAGTGGGACTCTCTGTCAGTTCCGGGGGTCGGACCCTCTCCAGTGGGACTCCCTATCAGGTCCGGGGGTCGGACCCCGTTCAGTGGGACTCCCTGTCAGGTCCGGGGGTCGGACCCCCTCCAGTGGGACTCCCTATCAGGTCCGGGGGTCGGACCCCGTTCAGTGGGACTCCCTGTCAGGTCCGGGGGTCGGACCCCCTCCAGTGGGACTCCCTATCAGGTCCGGGGGTCGGACCCCCTCCAGTGGGACCCTCTGTCAGGTCCAGGGGTCGGACCCCCTCCAGTGGGACCCTCTGTCAGTTCCGGGGGTCGGACCCTCTCCAGTGGGATTCCCTGTCAGGTCCGGGGGTCGGACCCCGTCCAGTGGGACTCCCTATCAGGTCCGGGGGGGGTCGGACTCCCCCAGTGGGACCCTCTGTCAGGTCCGGGGGTCGGACCCCGTCCAGTGGGACTCCCTATCAGGTCCGGGGGTCGGACTCCCTCCAGTGGGACCCTCTGTCAGGTCCTGGGTTGAGCCCCGTCCAGTGGGACTCACTGTCAGGTCCGGGGTTCGGACCCCCTCCAGTGGGACTCCCTATCAGTCTCAGGGTCTTCCCGGGGGGTATCCTGTTGACCCTGCAGGAGGGGCCCCATCAACCGTGTTTCGAGTTTGGGTCTTGGTGACTCTGACAGGATTCACCGGGGACTGGGAGACTAGGGGTTAGGTCCGATTCAGACGACCCCACGTAGGAACTGCTGTGTCCCGGGTCGTCGTACCTGCAGCCCTCGGGTCCCTCTCGGCCCACGAAGTGTGTGTCTCGTCCTGATAAGCGACTTGGGAGACTTGGGTCTCCTCGCCGGGCCCCAGATTTGTGTCTCCGAGCCCCTATTTATCCTGGGAGGGGAGCAGGGGGCTGTACGTCCACCGACTCGCCAGGCCCTTTCGGGAAGAAGGGTCGACTGGAGTTTCGAGGACGGACGGGACCACTCTCCTCGGTCAGAACGAAGATCTTCCGGTCGTTCCCCGCCACACGACCCGACTCCAGTCGGAGGCTCCGAGACCCCCTCCGACTTCGAGACGTGGTTATCCTGGGTCGCGTTCACCAGTACACTGGGAAACCCGTGCGTGGGGACGGGGCCCGTGAGCACTTCTCGTCTAGCGTCCCCGTCCCCACCCTCAGAACCAAAGTCCAATTTATACTTCGTACCCCAACCCGTCCCCCGTGGGTGACACTCGGGACTTGTCCGACTTTACTCTTCGGTCCCACTCCTCCGGTCCACCCTTCCGACCCAGCCCGTGACGTTAGCCACAAGTCCTTTCTCTAGGGGTCCAGGCGGGTGGGGGGTGGTTCGAGACGTAGACCCACAGGGACTTGGCCCACTGTCGACAGAGGTGGAGTGCCCCAACACCGGCCGGAACATCTCGTCTCGGATACACCTGTGCCAGAGGGGGTGCCGTCGCTCCTCGCTAATCCGACAAATTAATCCCTTTGCTGTGTGGTTCCCCGTGGTCCTGGGTCCGAGTCTTAGTGTCGGGCTCCGAACGGTACCGGGTCGGGTCACAGTTCATGGGGACCCGTCCTCGTCAAACGGAGGGGGACTACGAAGACTTGACTCCACGACTCATTCTGAGAACTCTCAGGGCACCTGACGTTCCTCTAGTTGGGGCAGGTAGGATTTCCTCTAGCCAGGACTCACAAGTAACCTTCCTGACTACGACTTCGACTTTGAGGTGATGAAACCGGTGGAGTACCCATCTCGACTGAGTAACCTTTTCTGAGACTACGACCCTCCCTAACTCCCGTCCTCCTCTTCCCCTCCTGTCTCCTACTCTACCGACCTACCGTAGTGGTTGAGTTACCTGTACTCAAATTCATTTGAGACCCTCAACCACTACCTATCCTTCCGGACCATACGACACTAAGTACCCCAGTGTTTCTCAGTCTGTGCTGACTCGCTGACTTGACTGAAGCCCTTGTCCCCCTGTGTTGTATTAAGAGGACGACGGTGGCGAGTCTCTGGGAAGTGTGAAGTGAACATTTGGAGTCGCGGGACGTACGTTTTCCACGAAGAATTGTCTCCAACTCTACAGTTACTTCGTTCTTTTTCCTGAGCCACTTGTCCACTTGGGCCGGTAGGGCGGGAGTTCCCCAGGTGTCTCACCTACTCGGACTCGAGTCTTCGGTCTCGTGGTCGAAGTTTAGGACGGAGTGGGAGTGGGCCGAGATCTCGTCCGGGGGACGGCGGTGGAACTTGTGAGGCCCCTCCTGGTAAGAGACGTCCTCCCGGTAAGGGACACCCTCTACGGGGTACTCACGCGACCCTCGTGCGGACCGGAGGTCGGTGCCCGTGGGGTTGGGGGTTCTGTTGGTTTGGCAGGACCCTACAGCAGTACACAGGGGACCCCCGTCTTAGAGGGGCTGTCCCTTGGAGATCTACTCTGCGAACTTACAGGACGTGGTGTCCGAGAGGTAAAAAACTGGCCCCGGTGCCTCGACGACCCTCCTAGTCCTATTTCCCCGTCTGAGCAGACCTTGTCCTGTCGTGTGACTTCCCGGGTGATTCATGGTAGACGTCCAGCGGCGGGAGGACTCCCAGCACCTTTATGCACCGAGTGTGGGTTTTGCTCTCGTGTAGTCGGTTGTGCATTTGTCTCCCTCAAAGGTCCCTCTAGCTCTCAGTGACAAGGTCCTTCAGTCCCTGGAGGACCTTGGAGGGGTCTCGTGCCTGTCGGGACCCGACCTTGGACTCCCTTCACTACTGTCTCTCTGCCGTTCACGCCTCCTCTCCTCCGCCCTCCCTGCCCGGGGTACGCACCCCTCAAATTGGTTTTGGGTACGAGAAGTGTCCGTCCTCGCCTGTCCCTGGTGTTAGGTCCTTTGACCGCACGCTCCAGCGGTCCACCTCGGAGTCACGGACCCCAGAAGACAGGGGTAAGGGAGGTCTCGCCCCGGGGACGTCTGGGGTCGGTCCGGGGGTACGTCTCGATACTCCTCCTCTCTACGGAGGAGGGAGGTTCCTGTCCCTCAGGAGTGAGGCCGCCGGAACCTTGAAGGAACTCCGGTTTTCCCTGCCTTCTTTGTGGCCCCTCGGCAGCCCCATAAAAAGGTCGTAGTTTAAGTACTCGAAAAGGACTTTAATTGACTATGGAAGGAAGTGGGTCGAGTAGAGGGCAGGCCGTTGTGTCCTTCGGTCCCAGGAGACCGCCGGAACCCGGGGAAGGTCGAAGGGTGGGCGGTCCGGGCTCGAGCCGAATGGGCCCTCGGTCATTATTTTACGACCACTGCTGTCGCACCGAAAGTGGTCCTTATTTACCCGAGTTAATGGAGGTCGTTCTCTCGTCCCGAAGTTTCCCTCCCTCCTTCTTTCTCTCCTTCCCCCGGCCTCCTCTTCATTAGCCAGACTGAGTCGGAATAGAGCCTCCTTTTGCTCATGCTGATGAGTCATGGTTCCTGCAAGCCTACTCCGGGGACGGGTAGTCCTGGAGAGTCGCCGCTACTGTGCGGCCCAGTAAGGGCCCGTATTAAAGAGATCGTTACTGAGACCGCTACTGTTGCCTTGAACTCTTCAGACCTTCAGGAAGGGTGGGTTGTCCGGAGACACCCCTCCTAGGTCCCAGGTGCCCAGGGGTCACGGAGACGAGTGGGACGGGTCTGCACCGGGGTCCGAGTGTAAACCCTAAAGACCTCGGGTCCAGACGCCGACACCGATGCTCCGCTGCGACCAGACGAGTGGATCCTGTCTGGCGGTCTCAGACCCCCACGAACCCCACAGGGGATGCACCGGGGATGGCAGTGTGCAGAGGTGGTCCCTCTGCCGGCTAACGTACCGTTGGAACCCACCGGGTGGGGGGACCCGCCTCGTCCAGACTACGGACGTAGCCAGCCGTATGTCGTCTGTGAGTTGATTACGAGTGACTCGTTCGTTTGCCGACGAGTGACCGACTGAGGGACCTCCCGTCGTCCGAGACAGGGTCCCCGGACCCCGGAGTGACCGACCGAGGGACCTCCCGTGGTCCGAGACAGGGTGTCCGGATCCCGGAGTGACCGACCGAGGGGCCTCCCGTGGTCCGAGACAGGGTGTCCGGATCCCGGAGTGACCGACCGAGGGACCTCCCGTGGTCCGAGACAGGGTCCCCGGACCCCGGCGCCGAAGAGACGACCTGAGTCCTCAGTAACACCGGCGTGGGGGGTAGGTCCGGCACACCACCCCCCCATGCGTCCCTGTGGGTCGAACCACCCCTCCGCCCCTTGTGGAGGGGTGACACGCGTCCCGACTGGTACACCGTGTTGACCCGTCCCTAAAACCGTGTCCGGCTCTACGGTCGAGTTACGACACCGCGCCCTCACCCTCCCTCCCCACCTGGGGGTGGGTGTACAGGTACCGTGTCGAGGACCCGTGCTGTTGTCGGGACTGTTGGACCCGCACCCGAACCCGGGGCCCCAGAGGAAATGGAAGGGACGAGTAGTGGTCTAGGGTCCCATCGGTCCCTAAATGTCAATTGTCAACCCTCTGGTACCTCTTCTCTACCCGTCTCGGCCTGTACTGTCTATCTACCTGTCTGTCTGTGTCTGTCGACTCCCCGTGGTGCCACCCGTCAGCTCGGAAAGAACCGCGTCTCCACGGTCGCCTAATATTGGTCCGACCCGAGTCTGCGTCGTTCGGTCCCGCGTGCGGTCGAGGGGTCCGACGGTCCGTGGGGGAGGGGGAGAAGCCACGTCTCGTACCGGACGGGCGGAGGGCAGGGGTCTCAGGGGTGGGGTCCGAGTGTGAGAGGGACGAGGCCTTTGTGGACGGTCGGGCATTCGGGACCGGACCCGAGGTAGACACGGCGTGGGGTGCACACGTCTTTGCCAGAGGGGTGACAGATGTGGTTTGTGCGGGTGACTCCTGTGCCAGGTGCCTTCTGAGAGTCTCGGAGGAGGCCCGGCTCAGTCCGGGGTGGACTGGAGTCTCTTGAAAGGTCTTTCTGTCTGCCAGTGGTAGGCGGTGTCTTGTGAACAAAGAGCTTACCCGCTGACCTAAGGTGCACTGGGGTCGTTCTCGCATACAAGAGACCCGACGAAAGTCGCCCTAAAAACAAAAATTTGTGTTGGTAGCCGACGGAAATCTTTCTGAGTAAAACCACTGTTTGGTCCTACAGAGTTCGCTTCGCACAGAACGTCCGTCTCTTCTGCTCATTGAAGATGTCACTGTTACTCCGTGCTCTTTTGGTTGTAGTAGAAAGGTCTGGGGTCGCTAGTCACCGAGTGACAAAGATAGGGTCAATGCGACAAAATCAAAAATCTATAAATAAATGAACCTGGAAATGACGTTGTGCGTCCCAGAAATCAACGTCGTGCACCCTGAATCAAGAGACTGGTCCCCAGCTCGGGCCGAGGGACGTGACCCTCGAGACTCAGAATGGGTGACCTGGTGGTCCCTCCGAGACGCGACAAAGTGATATTGGAAATTTGAGCTTTAGTCCCTACTTGATGAAATTTAGGTTTCGGTGAAACCCTGAAGGGAACACCAGGTCACCAATGCTGGGGCGGAAGGTTCCGTCCCCTACACCCAAACTGGGAACACCAGCCCCATCCCCCGTCGATTCTAGGATGCACGGTACACCGGTTTTTTCCGTTTTGTGTTTTGACTTCGTGATAACATTGTTTGAGTTGCCTCTGATTTTTACCAGGTGTAGTTTTTTTCAGAAATTTTTGTTCACTTCGGTGAATTCGCTTTGTGTTCAGTAAAGTAGGCCCATCTAAAAGTCACCCGAGACCAACGTGTTGGAAGAAGGATGACAGGAAGGTTTCTTTCGCTTTTTACTTTTACTTCAGCGAGTCAGCACAGACTGAGAAACGCTGGGGTACCTGGCATCGGATGGTCCGAGGAGGAAGGTACCCTAAAAGGTCCGTTCTCATGACCTCACCCAACGGTAAAGGAAGAGGTCCCCTGGAAGGGCTGGGTCCTTAGCTTGGGTGCAGAGGGTGTAACGTCCGTCTGCGAATTCTCCCACCGAATTTACCGTACCCCAGGCACCTCTGGGGCCTCACACCAGTCCTTCGCCTCGGTTGTGGACCCCCGAGTCCCAGGTCGGAAACTGGTGCAGGGACTCCTTCTCTCTCCTGCCTCCTTTGACGGCCCGTGAGACTGGACACTCGACCTTCGGACCACACTTCGTGCCCACTGGCCCCGGAGGGGCGCGGGGGCTCGGGGGGCCCCCTCTTCACCCCCGGGGGATGGACACTTCAGGAGGACCGTGAGCGTCCACATCGGCGGGAGCGCCGACGCCGTCGCCGGCACCCGCGGCGTCCCCGACCTCATCGTGTCCAGCTAGAGGCAGAGCGTCATCAGCGGCCACTTCGGCCCGCCCGTCGCCGTGGCGTCGGGCAACTGGCCCACCTACCCGGCCTTCTCGTGCCACCCCCTCGACTACTTCCCGCGGCTCGACAGCTTGAACTCGTGGCTGTGCGTGAAGTACATCAAGAGCGTGCCGAGGGCGTCCGTCTACAACAGCAGTTTCCCGTCGTGCGCGACGCACCTGTGCCGGCAGTCGTCGCAGGCCAAGTCCATCTAGACGAGGACGTCCAGGAGGCTGCCCTTCTTGAACAGGGCCTGCGGCGGCCCGTCGTTCCGGCTCTTCCAGTGCAAGTCCTACAACCGCGAGTGTAGGCACAGCAAGACCTACAACTTCTGCTTCTGCCGCAGGAACCATCACCTGTCGTGTCGCCGGTGTGGGAGGTGCTTCGCGCTGTCGTCGCCCCTGTCCTTGGAGAGGACTCTGTACAGGAGGTCCGCGTGCCACTACGACAACCAGTCGTATAGTAGGCACTACTGGCACTGGGCGTCCCACGTCTCGCGGTGGTGCGACACCTACGGCAGACACTCTGTCTTCCACCCCACAGTGAGTCTTCGGGCGGACGGCCCAGGGGAGCGGGCCGTGGGGGAGCGGGGTCCGGGGACGGGTGAGTACTGGTACTGGAACTGGGGCGTAGGGTCCCGGACGAAGGGAGGGAGGTGTGAACCGAAGACTTTCGGGTCGAGGGTAGTGTGGGTAGTTCGAGTCTTCGAGGGTCCCCTTGGGGTGGGGGGTCGAGTAGTCCCGGAGGATTGTGAGTGGTGTGTTGGGTCAGGAGTGACGGACTCTGAGGTCGGAGTCTGGGAAAGGAGTCCACGCCCCCCTGCGACTCTGGGGCAAGAGGGAGGAGACGTGGACGAGGTCGCGGGTGGGTGGGGTGTCGGGTCGAATCTCGGGTGCCGCAGGTCGTGCCAGGGGTGGGTCCATGCCGGAACTGGAGACGACGTGACTGCCGAAGAGAGGAGGATCGACCCAGGACGAGTAGATTTGTGTGGGCCCGTACGAGTCAGGCGAAGTCGGCACAGGCTGAGACACTGGGGTACCTGACATCGGACGGTCCGAGGAGGCAGGTACCCTAAGAGGTCCGTTCTTATGACCTCACCCAACGGTCCGGGGGGAGGTCCCCTAGAAGATCTAGGTCCCTAATTTGGGCGCAGAGAATGCAGAGGACGTGACGGTCCACCCGAGAAATTGTGCCCGTGGTGGACCGTGGGTCGTAGGTCCTCTTCGAATGGTGCACAACGAAATCCTTCTGTGTGTCCTCTTGTGCCGGAGAGTCGGTTGTGTTCACTGGTAAGTACTTCCCTCCAGGAGTCCTGCACCGCCGGTCTTTGCCGTCTCACAAACCCAGCGGTCCGACTCGTTACGGGGTCCAAGGGTCGGGTCTTGGTCCTCCCGACAGGTCACCGACGGGGTCCCTGAGCGAGGCCGGTGCTACCGGTGTCCCGTCGAGGCAGTGGAAGTCCCGCCGGGATTCCATGTCGGTGTTACGAGTCCCTGGAGGTGGACGAGGGTAGGTGGGGGGTGTGGTGTACGAGACCCCGGGTTCTTTGTGGACCGGTTCAAGAGTAGGGACACTGAGTCGAGTCGAGACCCAGGGCCGTCGGGTCTGCCTACGGGGTGTTACACCCACGTCGGAAACGGGAGGCACTCGCGGGGGTGGGGCCAAGGGACCCCGTAGACCCGTTCCAGACTCGGAGGTCGTCCGGGGTGGGAGGGTCTCGACCTCGACCCGACACGGGAGTCTGCCAGTCCCCGGTCCCTGGTGGAAGGCCGGGCTCAGGTC
Organism: Capra ibex; assembly: GCA_006410555.1. Classification (NCBI taxonomy): domain Eukaryota; kingdom Metazoa; phylum Chordata; class Mammalia; order Artiodactyla; family Bovidae; genus Capra; species Capra ibex. Next base: position 93,683,964 of record SJYO01018757.1, read on the forward strand.
CTTCGGAGTCCTGGGGGCTCTCCTACGTCACTCCACTGTTCGGGACCTCCGGTGGAACAGGGAGGCCTGGGTCGTGTCAGCGGTGGTGTGTGTTGAACGGTCCTCGGGAGTCTTCCTCGGCTTCGTACCCTCGAAGACGTGGACCCTGCCCGAAGGAGTCTGTGGTTCCTCGGTCTTCGGTGAAAACCCCTTGGGACTCAGTGTTTTGGACAGGTCTGTCGCCTCTTTGCATTCGTGACGTCTTCAGTGTTGTGCAAGTCCACGCTTGGACTCTGAGGGTCTCCAAGATTCTCTTCGGCCGTAATGGGGTAAACTGTCCACTCTCTTTGACTCTGGGACCCTTCGGTTCAGAGTGCGGACCCTTGAGTGCGAACCACCTCCCCGGGGGCCGAGGGGGTCATTATTGGGGGTGGCGGATCATCCAGTCCGTGACTCGCGGGACACTGCCGAGGGAGACCAGGAGTGCTATTGGACCTTTCCGACTGAAAAAAAAGAAAAGCCGGCACGACGAGACGAAAGTCCTAGAATCAAGGGACTGGTCCCTAACTTGGGTCCGGCAACCGTCGTCTTCGTACTTCAGGATTGGTGACCTGGTGGTCCCTTCAGAGGTGTGTGGAGTACCAGGGATGCCGGGTATGTACCAGGGATGCCGGGTATGCACCAGGGATACCGGAATACCAGGATGCTCCGGGTAGGAGCGGTGGGCGGGAGGAGAATTCCTGCGCGGGACGGGGTCCCGGGAACGTGCGACGCAGAAGGCGGACCCTGTGTCGGCAGGAACGGTGACCATCGACGAGGGACCCGGTGGGCCCTGAGTCGCCGTGCTGGGGGTAGTCTCCCCGGAAGGTCCAGGGGGGTGAGTGCGAGACGGTGTGGGGGTGAAATTAAGGACGTGTCCTCGCCGGCGTCGGACTAAAATAAACAAGTGCAGGTAGAAAGGGGGGTCACTTCAGCACTCCTGGTTCTCGAACATCCAGAACAAGGACGACGTGGACAATGAAGTCTCCGAGAGTCTCCGAAGTCTCCGAGAGTCACAAATAGGTCGTGAGTCTCCGACGACCTATTTGTAAGCCCCCTTCCACCCTCCCCCGTCCCCTCCTCCCTTCCCTTTTCGGAAAAGGTCGCCGTAGAGAAATTGGGGTTCTAACTGTGACCGTGGTTGTCGAAGTCTCTGAAGTAAGAAGGTAGGTTTAGGTTCGATAAAAAGACGCCCACAAAGAAAAGAGAGAGAGAGAGAGAGAGAAAAAAAAAAACGTTTCCGGGTAACATTATTATGGTCTGTATCCTATAACGAAGGACCATCGTGAACAATACTTTGTAGGAAAATTAGAATTTGGTGTGTGTCTACACAAGACCAGGCTCTAAGCTCCCGGTACGACCAAAATTCGAGCTTTCGAGTCCGGCAGACCCGCCCGAGACCCGACAGGCCGGGAGAGGGAGGGTCCCCAGGTCCTGAGTCTGCGAGGGTGTCCCTCGGGTCCTCCCGTCTCGTGTCTCCTTCCAGGTCCTGGTTCCTCGGTCCAATACCGGTCTTTTGTTGTGACTTACAATTGAGTGCAGTTTCCACGACCCTTCATTTTACGCGTTGAATGACAATTAGGATGGTAATTAAATAAAGTTCTGGTACCTGGCAGGGCCTGTTGGTCCAGGACCTCTGTTACTTAAACGAGACTCAAATGTAGTAGACCCAACCTAAAGACTCAGAGGTCCTCGTGTTTGGACTGACGGGTAGTTGTCCGTCGGTGCTTTATTTTCCTGCCGACAGGCGTGACACGTCGAGTCGAGTCGGTTTGGGTGACCCACTGTCGGGGGAGGTGCCCGCAGTCCCGTCTGGGTCTGTTGTACTTCAATCCCCCGTTTTCGTTCAGTCAGAAGTGTGTTGTGTTTGCAAATGTGCGTTCAGGTCTCTCAGTGATCGTACCTCTCGTTTGTGAAGTCACGACTGTCACTAAGACAGACCCAACGACTTAAACAAAAATTTAGTTTTTAAAAAAATTAAACAAAAATTTAAAATTCATTTTGAAAATAAAATCTCATCGAAGTCAAATGTCTTTTTAACACTTTTGTCACGTCTCTCCAGGACATATGTCTCGTAGGTCGCAGGACAGCAAGTCCTCGAGTCAGCTCAGGCTGAGAAACGCTGGGGTACCTGGTGTCGTGCGGTCCGGAGGGACAGGTAGTGGTTGTGGGTCTCGAACGAGTCTGAGTGCAGGTAGCTCAGCCACTACGGTAGGTCGGTAGAGTAGGAGACAGCAGGGGAAGAGGAAAACGGAAGTTGGAAAGGGTCGTAGTCCCAGAAAAGGTCACTCAACCGAGAAGTGTAGTTCACCGGTTTCATGACCTCAAAGTCGAAGTAGCGGTCAGGAAGGTTACTTATAAGTCCTGGGTCAATGAGGGTGTTAATTGAACTAATAGTGTGGCCACACCCCCCACACAAACTTACTTCGCTATACCTGTGCAACAAGTGACTTCGGGTGTGAGGGGACAGAAACCAAAGCGGAGGACAGGAACCGCAGGGTCCTGGCGTGTTCTGCACATCCGCAGGGCAGGGGAACGAGGAGGCCGACACTGCCAAAGAATCTGAAAGGAACAAACTAGAACTACAAACGTCTTCGAGACCAATCCTTACAACGACTACAAGTCCCCGGAAAGTGGAAGAGGACGGACTCGTCGGCAGGCCAACTAGTGAATCTTCGAACAAAGTAAACCCTCTTGTCCCTCGAGGGGGTCCTGAGGGGTCTGGACTCGACGTCCGGGAAGCCGCCACCGACGTTTGTCGCGGCCTTGGTCCCGGAGATTCGGCCCTCCCGGGTCCCGAAAGTGATCGAGTCGGCCCAGGGGAGCGCCAGGGACTCAGTGTCTCCTCTTCTCTGTCCTTTATCCCGGCACCCCGACACCCGTGGGTGGTCACCCGTGGCGGATGTTTTGGGGTCTCTGGCGTCTGCTCCCCCGGAGCGTCCAGAAGTACGTCCCTTCTCGGGCAGGTGCTCGGAACGAGACCAGTGTCCCGTCGACAGAAGGTGTCAGATCTGGGACCCGAGCGAGTCGGGGCGCACAGAGTCCCGGACGTCTCGGCCCCCCGGGAGTCGTCCCCCAGTCTGCCACCTCCCGTCGGCGGAAGGGTCGTGCCTCGTCTCGTGTCTCTTTCGTCCTCCCGGACCTACTGACGCCGGAGGCCTGCGTCCGTACAGCCCTCCCGGCCGGGTGTTGGACCCCGAGTCTTTTGTGGCTGGGAGAGACACGCCTCCGTCCTTCAGGTTCCAGTTCCCAGTCGTCGCAACCAAGGTGGGTCCCCGAGTCTCTCTACTGGGTAGGGAACCACGGCTGGACCGCAGGCCACGGAGGACCGTCAGGAGCCGGACGTCTGTGGAGACGGAGTACAGTGCGGTCTGAGAGGAGAATTTTCCTGTGGTCAACGACCTAGCCCTGGGTGGGCCAGGTCCTCCTGGAGGACTGCCACGAATCGAAGTAGTGTGGACGCGTCCAGTTCGATGTGGTGGTCTGGTACTCACTCAGGTTGTGCGGGCTGTGGGCAGTCCTTTGCGGGTCGGAGTGCTCCGTGTTCCTAGTCCTTCTGGAATGGTTCCTCCCCCAGGGCCGTGCCCACGCTCTACCTCCTTGGACTCCTGTCTCGCGACTCGCTCTCCCCGGTCTGTGTTTTCGTGTCTACGGCACACTCGGGTCCCTGTACCCGCAGGTCTCACCGGTTCAAGTGCCTCTGTCCCGTCTGCTCCCCCCTCCCCCGATCACAAATTCGCTCTGTCAGAGTCGACACGTTCCACTCGTGCAGGACCTCTGCCTGCCCGACTACCAGTGTGTCGTCACTCACCGGAATTGCGGTGCCTGGACATGTGTCTCTTCGCCCACTTACGGTTGAAGTACAATATCTGTTAGATGTCAAATTTATTCTTTCTACTCGTGTATTTGTTTGTCTCTCCCACTCCTTTACCCATGGCTTCGTCGACTCTAGGATTTCGACGGAAGAGGACGGTGCGGGTGAGAATGATACGTGGCATTTCGAAGGACTATGCCCCACTGAGACTGAGTCTCTGGGGGGAGAGGATTAAAGTACGCACTTTGCTTCGAGGACAGGGCCCCAGCTTAAGTCGTAGGTGTTATAGCTCAATAGGGTGCTCTTTGTCGAGCAGCACAGGTACGGCCTGTCTTGGAAGACCTTCTGACCTCAGCATGGTCCGGGGTGATGGAGGTCTTTCCGAACGAGTGTCGAGGGTCGCCGGTGAGACTGGGACCCGATGTCTCCGACACTCGACTCTGCGTAAGAACAGTTCTCTTCGTGAAAGCGGATTCTCAGTTCCTAACCAAGAAGTCTTTCAATTTGTACATTAACTGTGGACTGGGGCTTAGGGTGAGGCTCCACTTTACACTTTATTAACTTTTGTATATAGGTGTGTTTTAGAACATGTACTTAGGAACCGCGTCGGCTGCTGCTAAGTGTTCTCGGTCCTTCACCTTTGGGTGCACGCGTACCTGACTGTGTAAGATAGATTTGTTCTACATCAGGTTTTTTTTGTGTGATTTTTGATCTAAGTCAGGTAGGTGTACTGCTCGAGTCTGCGTCTCTCTTCACTTCTTGACTGTTGGAGTCTTTGTGCGAGTCCCTGCCCTCGGGCAGAGTCTTCGTGTGACGTGTTAAAGTGCTCGTACTTGACAGGTCTTGTGCACTCGGGTGTTATTGTCTTGGTTTGCCCCTCGACGGTCCCTGCCCGCGCCCCTGACGGCCACCCACGCCCACAGGGACCCCCGTGCGTTTACAGACCCCTGATCTGTCTCCCCGCCGGTGTGTGTGGGACTTGCATGGTTTCCGGTGGCTCCCCAGGTGGAACTTTGTCGAGTAAGATGCTGCACTACACTTACCGTGGAGTTACTAATTTTTCCTTTTCTTCTCGATTCCTGAGTGGGGTATTTCTCATCAAAAGAGAACGTACTCTAACAGGTTTTCCTTTCTTCAATAAAATTTTCCGTAGCACCTCGAAGGGAGCGTCAGGTCACGCAATCCTGAGATGTGAAGGGGTCTCGTGTCCAAGCTAGGGACCAGTCTTTTGATTCTAGACCGTTCGTCACGTCGGTTTTTCTCTTTTTCCGTGACACTAACATTCTTCCTAAAAGAATCTTGATTCACTACTCGACTCAGTCTCCTCTACTCGGTCCTCGCCCCTCGTCTGTGGGAAACTGTCTCCGTCCTCGGTACAAGGCTGGGTGTCACTGCCACTTTTGCGTCAATGGCGAGTCCACCCCGATGTCGGTCCGGCCGATAAATGTGACAGTTGGCTTGCAACCCTTTCTCTGGTCGTGTGTGGGAGTCACTTTTGTGTCACCGCCGGGAGGGAGGCTACCCTAGAACACCTCGCAAAACAGTCCCTGGCCACAGCGAGGACCCAAAACAAAATAAAGGTCGCGACCGACTTGTTACGCATCGGAGTGACCGACTTGTCCTTCGGTCGTCAGTCTAGAGGGGTGTGACGAGCGACCCCTGTCTCCGACACGACCAAAGCCCCCTCTTTCCGTCACTCCGTCCCGGAAGTCGTGCGCCAACCCGGGGGCGTGACACCTGCCGTCGTCCCTGCGAGTCCCATCCCCACCCCTTGACCGCCGACCCCCGGCCGGGCCGTGATTCCTACGCTTCGTCGTGAGGGTCCGGTCCACCAGTGGGTGGGGCTCGGCGGGGTTGGTGTCTGCAGAGGTCTGGAGCCGTCTGCAGGTGACCCCCGTCTTAGTGTGGGTCCACTGTCGGGACGAGACCCTCTGGTGTGCCTCCAAAGACCTGAGAAGACCGAACTCCGACCACCACTCTGGGCCCTCGACCCGCAGTCCGTCCTGCCGGGTCCCCGACGTACGGAGGGCGTCGCGTCACCCCGAAGGGAGGTGGCAGTCCCGGTTGTACCTCGGTCAGGTCGGAGTGAGAAAGGACGGTCTCGGTCTCTCCGGTGAGAAGGCTGGGCAGGATCCTTTTACCCGTTTCGAGGGGGTGCTGTTTCTGAATCCAGGTTTACCCAAAGTTTCTTGAGCACCGAGTTTGCGTAAGAAAGACGTCGACTCATTGTAGGGTGACACATATGCGTGTCGAGGGAATAGGCAGGTAGCCCACTGCCCGCAGGTCGGACGCAGGCACGGGGCCGACGACATTCGCCCCGACGCCACGTGCGACCCCGTGCGACCAGAAAAGTGGAGACCAAAAGAAGTCCCATACGCGCGAACGTTCCGTCGTTTCCTCTGCGTCGGGAAAGTCTGTGGCACCGCCCTCCTCCCCACCCTACTAGACCTTCTTAATGGTGTCCATTTTATCCGGCGGTCGCCTTCGAGCTACGTCCTACCCCCCTGGGTTTCGTCCGCGAGACCCCGTTGGACCTCCTACGCCACCCGTCCCCCACGCCCTCCAAGTCCTCCCTCCTTGTGTATATGTGGGTTACGGCTAAGTGCAACTATATGCCGTTTTTGGTAGTGTGATAACATTTCATTAATAGGAGACTAAAGTTTTTTGACCCCCATTTTTCTTGATCCCTCACGGGGCGGGACGGACCGAGGCTCGACTCACTACCGGAGGTCCCACTAGTCCCACGGTGCCGGGGCCCGTGGACGGCTCCCAGTGAGTGTACAGGACGCCGGGGTCCGTCCAGTCGGGCTCTGACGACACCCGTCATCTCTACTCTGACAATCCGTTGCGCGTTTGGGTCGGGTCGGGCGTCCGACGACTCGGGTCCCCGCGACGGCCCGGAGGAGTCAGTGACGTCGAGAGCTCGTCGGGCGTCCGTCAGGTCCTCCAAGGTTTCTTCGTCCTCTGGGTCCGTCGGAGACCCGTCCTGTGCACCCGGGACCACCGCTAGGACCCCCTGTCCTCTCCCCCCTGGAGGACGACAATGAACCGTGAGCGCATTTAGAAACACCGAAACACACCGCCCGTTTTATTACGAGGTGGAAGGGTTTACTCCGGGTCAGGTCTCCGGGCCTTGGTACTCACACGGTACGATGCACCGCTTCCCAGCCCGACGACCACCCGACTGGAACTTTGTCCCTCCGGTAGGTCCACCCGGGTCACACTGGTGTCCCAGGACTCTTCGCCTTCCCTTCTGTCGCTCTCTTTCTCCGGCGTGCCCCTCCGGCGTGACGGCGACGCGCCTGCCCCGCCCCCGGCTCGGACGCCACCCCCGCGGAGACCGACGACCTCCTCGACCCAGTTTCAGGGGGCCTCACAGATCTTCTTCGCGTCGGGCGGTGTTGGGCCAAAGAAGGCTCGCTCTGGCGGCCTGAGGATGGGGTCGCTTGACTCGTTCCCATTTAGGCCCAGGAGAGGTCGGTGGTACGAACGCCAGTATGTCGTCGGCACTTTCTCGAGTAGGACACTCCAATGGTATTGGAACTGTGGTCGTCGTCTGTTCCTCTCCTGAAGGGACCGAGTCCCCAATCCTTAGGAGGACGGTTACGTCCTCTGTCCTCTCGCTTGGGACCGGGTCCTTCTGGGGTGCACGGCGCCTCGTTGCTGCGGTCACTCGGTGGCCGAGGACTCGGGCTCGAGATCTCGGACGCTCGGCGTCGACGATCCGGTGTTGACGATCCGAGTGTGGGGTGTCGGACACGGGGAGTTCCTCCTCGGGGGGTTCCTCCTCGGAGGGGTTCCTCCTCGGGCAGTGGGGTTGCTCTCTTCTCGGGGGCAAGAGGTGTTAATCCCTCTTTTCGTTGTTTCTAGGTCGTGTCGGTTTTTATTTGTTTGTTTTGATATTTTTTTTTTTCTGTCTTTAGTCTGTTCCCCTCGTGACCTTTCCTTTTCATGTCCGGTGTGGTGAGTGCTTGTTTTACGCTATTAGGAACTTTTTCCTTTGCTTTTGCTTTGGATTATTACTAATTTTCACTTTGTCTTTTGTTTTAGACTATCGATGATTTTTATTTTGTTTTACTGTGGATTATGGCATAATTTTTTTTTGTTACGTAGTTTGGTTCGACCTAAATGGAATTCTTAAATTGTAAACTTTTACGCGATTGTATTGTGGTGTGAAAAAATACTTTTCGTATAAACGTAGAGTTATTTGTCTCCTTTTCTAAGTCATGTTATAACGTCACTGAGGATTGTGCCTACGATGGTTTGTTACCTCTCTGCCTATGACGGAAGTTTACTGTTTTTGCGTTACCGTTTGTCGTGTGAGTTGTCTCGTCGGGTGATGCAGGAGAGGGGTCAGCATGACCTCCGGATCGGTCGCGGTACGCCTGCCGACTCACTTACTTCTAACGCATAGTAGTGCGTGTCTAGCATGCCGCTTGCTGTCTCTTTTGAGGTGTCCGAAACGTCCGCTGCGCAGTCTTACGTGGTCTCGTGTCTCGTTCCGTCGATTTCTCGCTCTGTCCTTGAGGACCCGAGGGACCGCCGGGTCGTCCATCCTGAGGTGCGAGGGTCCCGTCCCCACTCCCAAGGCAGGGACCAACCCCTTGATTCTGGACCGTACGGTGCGCCACGTCGGTTTAATTTTTCCTCTACAAAAATTCAGAGTTCCTACGGACTTTTCTCTTCTATTTTTAGCTCGCGTGAAGGACATGTTCAGAGTATAGTGTGTTACAAAGTTTACAGTAAATGTTATCTTACTTGTGTCTGGCGTGAATTCTTGATTAGATTATCTTCTGTGTCTTCGGGAAATATTTCTTTTTCTTATTTTTCTATTTGATGATAATACCCTTATGGTCTGGCGGACTGGACGGAGAACTCTTTGGATATACGTCCAGTCCTTCGTTGTCAATCTTGACCTGTACCTTGTTGTCTGACCAAGGTTTATCCTTTTCCTCATGCAGTTCCGACATATAACAGTGGGACGAATAAATTGAAGATACGTCTCATGTAGTACTCTTTGCGACCCGACCTACTTCGTGTTCGACCTTAGTTCTAACGGCCCTCTTTATAGTTATTGGAGTCTATACATTACTGTGGTGGGAATACCGTTTTTCACTTCTCCTTGCTTTTTCGAGAACTACTTTCACTTTCTCCTCTCACTTTTTCAACCGACTTTCGAGTTGTAAGTCTTTTGTTTCTAGTACCGTAGGCCAGGGGAGTGAAGTACCGTTTATCTACCCTTTTGCGACCTTTGTCACAGTCTGAAATAAAACCCCCCGAGGTTTTTAGTGACGTCTACCACTGACGTCGGTGCTTTAATTTTCTGCGAATGAGGAACCTTCCTTTCAATACTGGTTGGATCTGTCGTATAATTTTTGTAATGAAAGAGTTGTTTCCAGGCAGATCAGTTCCGATACCAAAAAGGTGACCAGTACATACCTACACTCTCAACCTGACACTTCTTTCGACTCGTGGCTTCTTAACTACGAAAACTTGACACCACAACCTCTTCTGAACGCTTAGGGAACCTGATGTTCCTCTAGGTTGGTCAGGTAGGATTTCCTCTAGTCAGGACCCACAAGAAACCTTCCTTACTACGATTTCGACTTTGAGGTCATGAAACCGGTGCAGCACGCTTCTCGACTGAGTAACCTTTTCTGAGACTACGACCCTCACTAACCCCCGTCCTCCTCTTCCCCTGCTGTGTCCTACTCTACCGACCTACCGTAGTGCCTGAGCTACCTGCACTCAGACTTACTTGAGGCCCTCAACCACTACCTGTCCCTCCGGACCGCACGACGCTAAGTACCCCGGCGTTTCTCAGCCTGTGCTGACTCACTGACTTGACTTGACTTGATAAACGTCTTTGTTTCTACTAGGTTGGTTTAAGCGACTATCCTTTTCGGTTGCACCTTTCCCATCGGCGAGAGGAGACTGTATTCTTAGTGACGAAATAGACAGACCCAGGGGTTTCCCAGGGAGTGTCTTGACCGTTCTGTCAGACATTAGGTATTCCTTCTGTCTGTCTGGTCGTGTCGGTTCGTCCCCCTCCCCCTGTCGAACGTTCTCTGCACTCGTGAGCAGGCTCAGGTGCCACAAACGTCCCCTGACTGTGCCTCGCTGGATGCCGGTCCTATCTTTGGTCTTAGGCTCGGTGCTCGTGTCCTTTTGCTGTGCACCGGCTCGACGGCGCCCCTCTCTCCTTGTAAGGTGCTCACCCGGGCCCGGGTAGATAGACAACAACAATTCAGTGATTCAGCACAGACTGAACTCTGGTGTACCCGACGTCTGGCGGTCCGAGGAGACAGGTACTTTAGAAGGTCCGTTCTTTATGATCTCATCCAACGGCAAAGGAAGAAGTGCCCTAGAAGGCCTGGGTCCCTAGTTTGGACATAAAGGACACAGAGGTCGGAACCGTCCGTCTAAGAAATGGACGACTGAGTGGTCCCTTTGGGATCTGGTTCACTATGACCTAGGGTCAGAGTGTGACTTGTGTCTTTCGTTAAGGTCCCTTAATTCCTGCCATCATGCTTTCCCTTTTGGATAAAATGTTCCTTAACACGTCTTGATGACAAATACTAGACTCCGTCTATTCCTAAAGGATTCTGTACTTAGTACTAGAATTTCCCTTTTCCACATAGTAAAACTACAATTGATCTTCTTGAAATGTGTCTTCTGCTAAAAATTTTAATTACTACTCTGTTCGGTGTTTGACCTTCTATGGACCGGGATTTTGTTTACATTTCTACGAGCTGTAGTGATCGTTAAACTCTTTACGTTTAGGTTTGGTGTCACTCTGTGTTAAGTGTGGGTTTCTGACCGTCTTCACTTCTTCGGTCTGCGGGTGTTCGCTACCGTCCGGGTGTGCTCCCTCCGTGCCGACGAGCGACGACCACCTTTCCCTTAGCCAGGTTAGTGAGACGTTTTGGGGCCTCAGTGGATTGGGAACCCGGACTGCCCGTCGTTGAAAGTCCTCTCAGTGAGGTCCGCCTAGTGGGGTTCCCTCAGTGGGGACCCTTTGGTGCGGGGGCACCCGTCCTCGATGTGTCTACAGGTTCGTCGTCCTCTCTAGGTCACCCTGTCCCTGAAGGGACCGCCAGGTCACCGATTCTTAGACGGGAGGTCACGTTCCCTGTGCCCAGACTGGGGACCAGTCCCTCGACCTAGGACGTTCGGAGCTGATTTCTGGGGCGTTCAGTGTTGGTTCTAACTTCTAGGGCGTACACCGCTGGGTCTGGACCGTGTCGGTTTTATTTACTTTAAAAATTTTTTCTTACCTTGCAAGTGTCCTACTTTGCGGTTCGTTGTCACCTTTCCTTGGTCGATGTCGAACTTTACGGTTGTGCCCACGGCTCACCTTCCCGTCCGGCAGCCCTTTCTGTGTGTCGCCCGCGGCACATGTGTCTGAGGTCTGTGTCTGTGTTGGGTTGCTCTGTCCCGGTCCAGGAAGCGGACTTTGGGGACCCAGGTCCACCAAGACCTTAAGTCCTCAAAAAATTATACCTTCAATATTTGTCACGTATAAGGTAAAACGTATTGTTGACTAGAGCGGAAACTTGCCCATTAGGGAAACGTCTGTCGCCCACTTATCAGTGTGCTTGTTCCTATTTTAGACAGTTGTCGGAGGGTAACCAGACCCAGACCAAAACGACGGTTTACTTAAAAACTAGAAGTGTTGAGTCTATTAGTGCTACCACACTAGTGGGTGGATCTCGGTCTGTAGGACCTTACGCTTGAGTTCACCCGGAATCCTTTGTAGTGATGTTTGTTTTGATCACCCCCCAAACCTTAAGGTCGACTCGATAAAGTTTAGGATTTTCTACTACGACACTTTCACGACGTGAGTTATACGGTCGTTTAAACCTTTTGAGTCGTCACCGGTGTCCTGATCTTTTCCAGTCAAAAGTAAGGTTAGGGTTTCTTTCCGTTACGGTTTCTTCCGAGTTTGATGGCGTGTTAAAGTGAGTAGAGTGTCCGATCATTTCATTACGAGTTTTAAGAGGTTCGGTTCGAAGTTGTCATACACTTAGCACTTGAAGGTCTACAAGTTCGACCTAAATGTTCTCCGTCTCCTTGGCCTCCAGTTTAACAGTTGTAGGCTACCTAGTACCTTTTTCGTTCTCTCAAGGTCTTTTTGTAGATGAAGACGAAATAGCTGATACGGTTTCGGAAACTGACACGCCTAGTGTTGTTTGACACCTTTTAAGACTTTCTCTACCCTTATGGTCTGGTGGACTGGACGGAGGACTCTTTAGACATACGTCCAGTTCTTCGTTGTCAATCTTAACCTGTACCTTTTTGTCTGACCAAGGTTTAACCCTTTCCTCATGTAGTTCCGACATATAACAGTGAGACGAATTAATTGAATATACGCCTCATGTAGTGTACTTTACGGTCCGACCTACTTCATGTTCGACCTTAGTTCTAACGACCCTCTTTGTAGTTATTGGAGTCTATACCTCTACTGTGGTGGGAATACCGTCTTTCACTTCTTCTTGATTTCTGAGAGAACTCTCTCACTTTTTCAACCGAATTTCGAGTTGTAAGTCTTTTGATTCTAGTACCGTAGACCATGGTAGTGAAGTACCGTTTATCTACCCCTTTGTCACCTTTGTGACCGTCTGAAATAAAAACCCCCGAGGTTTCAGTAACGTCTACCATTGACGTCGGTGCTTTGATTTTCTGCGAACGAGTACCCTTCTTTTCAATACTGGTTGGATCTATGATATAATTCTTCGTCTCTGTAGTGAAACGGTTGTTTCCGGGCAGATCAGTTTCGACACCAAAAAGGTCATCAGTGCATACTTACACTCTCAACCTGATATTTCTTTCGACTCGCGGCTTCTTAACTACGAAAACTTGACACCACAATCTCTTCTGGGAACTCTCAGGGAACCCGACGTTCCTCTAGGTTGGTCAGGTAGGATTTCTAGTCAGGACTTATAAGTAACCTTCCTGACTACAACTTCGACTTCGAGGTTATGAAACCGGTGGACTACGCTTCTTGACTGAGTAAAATTTTTTGGGACGACGACCCTTTCTAACTTCCGCCCTCCTCTTCCCCTGTTGTCTCCTACTCTACCAACCTATCGTCGTAACTGAGTTTTCTGTACTCAAACTCATTTGAGACTCTCAACCACTACCTATCCCACCGAAACACACGACGTCAGGCACCCAAGCGTTTCTCAGCCTGTGTTGACTCGTTGACTTGACTCGACTTGACTGAAACTAAAAGTCTGAAGCCCTAAACCCCTTTCGTCGACTCCCGATACCTGACCGGAGGACTGTTGATCCGGGTGTACCGGGCCTCGGTTTTGTTTTGGGTCCTGTCCTTGCCCTCCACGTGGGTCCCCCGAAGTCCCTGCACCTTCCGACGTGACGTGTGCGGACTCACAAGGACAGGAAACGAAAAGGGATCGAAACTTGACAAAGTTCAGTTGTCACTTTCAAGACACTTCCTTTACCCTCACCTTACCCCCACTACCTTTCCCCGCTTCGTCGTCCGGACTCCAAAGTCCGAACTTACCCCTAGGACAAGGGTCTGTCCTTCCTCCACTCCAAAAGAGACAGACCCGTCACTACCCTAACTCCCTACACACCAAAATTTTGCCGGTGTTTACACCGCTGGAGGAGGGTGGGTGTCCACTTGCCCACAGGGGAAGGAGACCTTAGGCCCACGCGGAGTCTGCCGAAGTTGATTGTCTTCTCTGTTCTGGCAGCGTCGCACTGGGGACCCAGTGTCGTCAGGGGCTAGGGTGCGACGGGTCGGTCGGGGCGGGGCGGCGGGTGGAGACGACACTGGGACCCGAGGACCGAGGGGTGTCCCTTCCGCCCTGCCGTCCGAGAGGGGCTCCGGGCTCTCCCGATACCCCGACTCAGAAACGAAAGCACTCGGCACTGGGGGAGACGAAGAGGGTGCCGAGTCCGACGACGGGGCCCGGGTCCCGCACCCCGGGTCCCTGCGGGTCCTGTGGGGCGGAGGCCCTCCTTCCCGTCGGAGGGTGCAGAGGCGGCGACAAAGGGTGCTTCCGAAAGGTCTCTCTTTTATTAATAATTGACGTCTCCGAATTACTCCTCTCCTCGACACTCCCAAAGATTATGGTTATTAAACATGGATAAATGCTCGTTTACCCGATGTTGTTTCTGCCGACCTTCGGTGGCGGAGTCTAAGGCGAAGGGAACGGAGGTCGATTCTCTCGCGTCTCGACTCGTGTCACTCGCACTGCGGTCTGTTTTGGGTCCTACGAGGGCCCAGGGGTCTGGGACGGACCGACCCTGTGCGAACTCCAGGGGTCTGGGACGGGCCGAGTCTGTGGACACTGGGGCCTGGGACGGGCCGAGACTGTGTGGACACTGGGGCCTGGGATGGACCGAGACTCGTGGACGTCTCTCCCGAGAGTCAGGTCTTTGGGTCCCTTACTCCGACGTCTCTCCCTCGACGTCACCGCCCCACTCCCCCCGGACCGTGGACCCGTCTCACGTCCGGTGGGTAGGCCGGGCGGGGGAGTGGACGTCCCGGGGTCGTGCCTTGTCCTGGTCGGGAGGTCGGGTCGGCACCGTCGTCGGCGGTGTCCGAATGGGAAGGAGTTCTCTTTCCCGTCTCGTAGGCTACCCCTGATAGCCGGGGGATGGTCGTCGCGGGAGTCCCCGGGACTTCAGGGACCGTCTCATTGAAGTGACTTGGGAGAAGACTCAATGTTTACGGTGACCCTCCAATATAATTCCGGGACCGGGGAATCACGGACTCGAGGGGTTAAGTCTCCCCCGTCGAGTCCGAGGGGTGCTCCCTCCGTCGACGGGAGTGTGGTACACCGGGAACCTCTACGACCTGACTGTGAGAGATACTCGAGTGGGGACACGATGGCCCTGTCGTTTGTGGGCCGGACCGGGCAGTCCCCCTGTTAGTTGGTGGTTGTCGTTGCCTAGTAGAGACGATGCAGGGCTCCGGGAAGGGAGGTTGACTCACTTCTGGGGTGCGCAACGAGAGAAACCCCGTTACACGGGACACGTTACCGTGGGGTGAGGTCACGGGAGAGGACCTTTTAGGGTGCCTGCCTCCTCGGACCGCCCGGCGTCAGGTACCCCAGCGATTGTCAGCCTGTGCTGACTCGTTGAAGTGAAAGTGAAAAGTGAAAGTACGTGACCTCTTCCTTTACCCTTGGGTGAGGTCACAAGAACGGACCTCTTAAGGTCCCTGTCCCCTCGGACCACCCGACGACAGATACCCCAGCGTGTCTCAGTCTGTGCTGACTTCACTGAGCCGTCGTCGTCGGGACACGGATCAGTGAGAACATCGACTGAGACGTAGAGGTACCTGGAGATCCGTTCTTGTGACCTCCCCCAACGGTACGGGAGGAGGTCTCCTAGAAGGGTTGGGTCCCTAGTTTGGGTCCAGAGGGTGTAACGTCCGCCTAAGACATGACAGATTCGGTGGTCCCTTCGGGTATGTATAACTTCAAGGGGAAGAGGTCCCCCTGAAGGGCTGGGTCCTTAGCCTGACCCCAGAGGACGTACCGTCCGCCTAAGAAATGGTCGACTCGGTGGTCCCTTCGGAATAAAAGAAACCCCCTTTTCTAGCTTATAACCGGGTCAAGTCACGTCAGCGAGTCAGCACAGGCTGAGAAACGCTGGGGCACTTAGCGTCGTGCGGTCCGGAGGGACAGGTAGTGGTTGAGGGTCTCAAGTGAGTCTGAGTGCAGGTAGCTCAGGCACTACGGTAGGTCGGTAGAGTCGGAGCCAGCAGGGGAAGAGGAGGACGGGGGTTAGGGAGGGTCGTAGTCTGAGAAAAGGTTACTCAGTTGAGAAGTGTACTCCACCGGTTTCATGACCTCAAAGTCGAAATCGTAGTAAGGAAGGTTTCTTTAGGGTNTCAGGTTCCCTGAGAGTTCTCAGAAGAGGTTGTGGTGTCAAGTTTTCGTAGTTAAGAAGCCGTGAGTCGGAAGAAGTGTCAGGTTGAGAGTGTAGGTATGTTCTGGTGTCCTTTTTGGTATCGGAACTGATCTGCCTGGAATCAGCCGTTTCATTACAGAGACGAAAACTTATACGATAGATCCAACCAGTATTGAAAAGAAGGTTCCTCATTCGTAGAAAATTAAAGTACCGACGTCAGTGGTAGACGTCACTAAAACCTCGGGTTTTTCTATTTCAGACGGTGACAAAGGTGACAAGGGGGTAGACAAACGGTACTTCACTACCCTGGCCTACGGTACTAGAAGCAAAAGACTTACAACTCAAAATTCGGTTGAAAAAGTGAGAGGAGAAAGTGAAAGTAGTTCTCCGAAAAATCGAGGAGAAGTGAAAGACGGTATTCCCACCACAGTAGACGTATAGACTCCACTAACTATAAAGAGGTCCGTTAGAACTAAGGTCGAACACGAAGAAGGTCGGGTCGCAAAGAGTACTACATGAGACGTATCTTCAATTTATTCGTCCCACTGTTATATGTCGGAACTACATGAGGAAAAGGATAAACCTTGGTCAGACAACAAAGTACAGGTCAAGATTGACAACGAAGGACTGGACGTATGTCTAAAGAGTTCTCCGTCCAGTCCACCAGACCATAAGGGTAGAGAAAGTCTTAAAAGGTGTCAAATAACACTAGGTGTGTCAGTTTCCGAAACCGTGCCAGTTATTTCGTCTTTATCTACAAAAAGACCTTGAGAGAACGAAAAAGGTACTAGGTCGCCTATAACCGTTAAACTAGAGACCAAGGAGACGGAAAAGATTTTGGTCGAACTTGCAGTCCTTCAAGTGCCAAGTGCATAACGACTTCGGACCGAACCTCTTAAAACTTGTATAACCGGGTCCGTAGATAATTAAATGTTGAACTATGTGACTTTGACGGGTCTCGTCTTTTCGTTCCCAAAAAAACAAAAAAAGACCAATTCATAAACGATTCTTTTAAGGTTGGGATTTAAAGTTCTCTGGCTAAAACGTACTGGATTCTTCCCATTCTGGGTCGGTAAAATCTATTAATTGGTCTTTGGTTTGCTTCGCGCTCTCTTTTCAGTGGTCCGGGAGGGCCCCTTTTGTATAGAAAGTCGTTTGTCGTCTGCACACACAAAGCCGTAGGAAAGAAGAGGACAGAAATAGTGTAGAATTCACAGAAAGACCTCAACTCAGAGCGTTAAACGAAAGTCCGGGGAAAGGAGAGCCAGGTTTACCGCTTTGGTCCAAGGTCCTAAGTTTCCCACCTTGGTGCAGAGACGAAGGAGACAAGCCGAGGTCCCTGGGAAGGAGTGTCGACGTGACCCTCAGAGGAGGACGCCGGAAACACCCGCCGGTGGAATGACGGAAAGGACCTTTGATTACTCGACACCCAGACGAGACCTCAGTAGCGTTCCACCTTTATGAGCTCTTTCTGAGTTTTCAGACGAACCTGTCCCAGTGCGCGCGGCACCGGGTGAGACGAGACGACGATTCTGCGAGAGCACAACGTCCATGAACCATTTCAGTGAGTAGTCCTTACAAGAGACCGGAGAGCAGAGAGGGTGGGTGGACAGGTCGGGAGAAGGGGCTTCCGTCCCCAGTGTGAACACAAGGGGTCGGGACGTCCGGTGGAGGACCGAGGGTCCTCGTGGACGACACGCGGCCCGGTCTCTGAAGGTCGGGAGGGGAGGAGGTGTGTGTGTGTCTGTGGGTGTCTGTGTGTGTCCGTGTGTCTGTGTCCGCGCGCGCGTGTGTGTGTGTGCGTGTGTGTGTCTGTGGGTGTGGGTGTGTGTGTCTGTGTGTGTGTGTGCCCGTGTGTGTGTGTGTCCGCGTGTCTGTGGGTGTCTGTGTGTCTGTGTGTGTGTGTGTCTGTGTTCGTGTGTGTGTGTCTGTGGGTGTCTGTGTGTCTGTGCGTGTGTCCATGTGTGTGTGTGTCTGTTTTTGTGTGCCTGTCTGTGTGTGTGTGTCCGCGTGTGTGTCTGTGTGTGTGTGTGTCTGTGTTCGCGTGTGTGTGTGTCTGTGGGTGTCTGTGTGTCTGTGGGTGTCTGTGTATCTGTGTGTGTCCGTGTGCGTGTCCACGTGTGTGTGTGTCTGTGTGTGTGTCCACGTGTGTGTGTGTCTGTGGGTGTCTGTGTGTGTCCGTGTGTCTGTGTCCGCGCGCGCGTGTGTGTGTGTGCGTGTGTGTGTCTGTGGGTGTGGGTGTGTGTGTCTGTGTGTGTGTGTGCCCGTGTGTGTTAAGGCTCCAAGGCTTCCTCTTGCGATCGAGGTTCAAGAGGGTCACCGCGGAAATCGCACCCAGATTTACTTCCTTCTCTAATTAGATTATAGTCTAAAGGACAATAATTCACTAATTCTCTACTGAATTTTTGTTGTTTAACCTAAAGGGAGAATGCAAGGGGGTTCCCAGGACCTTTCCTACATACGTTAAGCGAGTCCTCAATGGCGCTGAGTGCTGCAAGTGTTGAGTAAATATTAAATTTTAACAAACCCTATTATTCGGAAAAATTGTTGGATTAGACGTTCGATTTGAGTTTCTTTGATTAATTTTAACAGTAGTGAGTAATTA
This sequence comes from Capra ibex, assembly GCA_006410555.1. Taxonomy (NCBI): domain Eukaryota; kingdom Metazoa; phylum Chordata; class Mammalia; order Artiodactyla; family Bovidae; genus Capra; species Capra ibex. Next base: position 93,702,290 of record SJYO01018757.1, read on the forward strand.
AGTCGGTTAGGAACGTCGGAGACACAAGATCCGGGTCTAGAGCCTCTCCTTTTGGGTGTCCCGACAGAGTTCCTCAGAAGTCAGACCACCACCACTGTCCGCCTTGACGTCTGTTAGCGTCGGACCCCCCGTAGGCTCCACGTCTACCCCCACACACCTCTCTCTCCCCTACAGGTCCGACTCTGACCCCCGCGACCCCCTCCACAGGTCGCACTCTACCCAAAGCCCCCCTCCCCGGACGTCCTCCTGCCCGTGACCAACCCGTCGACCCACTTCCGGTGTCCAGGTGTGTGGGAACCGGGACCGCAATGGACAGGGACATCCAGTGACATGGCCCACCGTTCCCCTGACGAGGAGTCGTGGCTCTACCATGAGAAAAGTCGTCCGCCGTAGACCCGAGAGTCTCCGTCCTTTCTTATTTACCCGAGTCCACGGGTCTTCGTGGGTGTGGGGTTCCGTCCCGGTCGGAGGAAGTACGACTAATATGTGACTAGACTTTTTAATGGACGGTCCTTTGATCACGAGGGCTTCGTTTAGCAATGAAAGTCACACGTTGGTCAGTCTCTACGGACTCACCAAAAGGAAACAAACGTGCACGACTGGTTGTCTACCGGCAACAGGGGTTAAGGAGATGAACGGTGTTGGGTCTCCCGGTCGGCCAGTCCTAGGACCCCGTCGGCACGGACCGGGTCGTCGTCCCCACCACCTCCGGAAAGACTGCTCCCGCGAAATTGATAATTGGGTCCCGGACTGAAAGGGTGCGAGCCGAGGCCCCCGTGGCTCTGGTAGTAAATAGTGGTGGTACTTCCCAAGTTACTGGCGCCCTCTGTCCCTCCGGGTTCGACCCCGCGGGTCCGGAGACGTCCACGGCTCACCGGCAGGGCGGGGAACATTGACCCCCCGTCTGTGACGACTCTAAGGTTCCCCGGGACCTCCGGGCCGGAGGGGACTGAGTCTCTACTCGGGTCCGGGTCCAGAGGCTCTCGGTACAAGTCAGACAGGCCCTTCTTTGTGCGCCCCCGACCCCCAAGGGTCCTACTCGGAAGTCCAGTCCCCACGTCGACGGGTCGGACCACCCGTACTCTCGACAGGGAAGGGGACGGCAAGAGTCGAAGGAGTGGGGTAAACGGTACTCGTTTTACCCTGTGAAGGGCTCTGGACCGAAAGTTACACGTTTCTCGCGGTCCCGGTGGGCCCGTGGGTGTGGGTCTCCGGACCTCACCCCGGGACCAGAGGAGGGCGACCTTCTCGGGGGTCTGCGAGCCCCAGGACGGGGGCCGACACGTGGACTACTCTTTCTCCGCCTCTTGCCGAAGACCTCCCCGGTAGTCCTCTCGAAGACCGGCTCGGCCCGGGGACTTGTGAGACGGACGCCGGAGGTAGATTTGTAAGGTTAAGAGTCGAGACTGCCAAATACAGTGCCATTTTCTATTTATTTTTGAGTGGACACGTGAGATCCCGGTATTCGTAAAATGAGTTTTTTATGGAAACTCTATGCTGGATCCCACTTTACGGTCCATTGGGGTCTACCGGAGGGGGTTGGTGAAGTGTCCCGCGTACGACGTCGGACGTCTGGACCCCCCGACCCCAAGCGGAACTCTTGTTGTCTTTTTACGTTGGGAAAGGCGACTACGTCGGCGGGTACGAGGTCTGTGTCTGCCCCAAAGGAATAGGTGGTCGGTGTTGGGTCGCGGGTAGGACCGAACTGGGACCCTTGTAGTAGTTTAAGAGGTATGTTAGGAGGTCCCGTCGAGACTGGTCCGGAGTCTCCCAGTCCTCCAATGCACTGAACGGGTCCCAGTGGATTGACCGATTACCACACACTTCTACGTTCGAGTACAGGCCAGTCCCCGAGGTCCTGGAAGAGTGTGAGCGACAGGGAACGTCCTGTGGGAAGGGGGTCGCGTCCTTCCTCGAGTCGACTTTAGGTGTGCCACGTAGAGGACTTCAGCCTGAAGAGGTGGGCCCGTGGCACCTGTAACCCCACCCGAGGAAGAAACAGCGCACCCTGTCAGGGGACGGGACCCTGTGACTCGTCGTCGGGACTGACAGTCGTCGTCGGTGGTGTGTCACTGGGACCAGGCGCAGGAAAGAGAGTGAACGGGTACCCCTCGGGGTCCCTGCCCAGGGAGATAGACCTTTCGAACGACCCGGACTTCCGGAGGTCCCCGGCTTCCTATTCGACCCACTCCTGCACTATACGGTATCCCCATGGGCCCACGAACCCCTTTGGCAGTGCGTCCTGGGGGCGGACACTCGTTCCCTGGACGGTTGAATCCACCCCGTCTCATCCGGGTCGACTACTCCTTCAACCATGTAGAATTCTGTCCAGTTTTCTCCTGCAAACCTTGCGTCGTGTAGGTCGAGCTGCCGTCCGTGTCCTGGATGGGAGTGCCTCATTGAGTCGAGAAGACAAAAGAGCTAAACAAGGAAAAATGAACTAGTCCATTTGAAGACTTGCACGTCTCGGACGAAAGGCCCGAGAGACCAGTCAAGTGGACTCGGTAGATAGATCGACAGGGACCGTTCACCGGCTGGGAGAATTAGTGTTACCGAAACATTGTTCGGACTGTGCATCGGCTGGTTCAGGTGGGAGGAGCAGGAAGTTCCAACAGAACCTGGAAGTACCGGTTATAATACGTGTTTGTTTCAAATGTATGCCAAAGTAAATGGACACTCGAATATACATTTAAATGTACGTTAAATATGAACATTTAAATGTACAGACACACACAATCAGCGAGTCAACACAGGCTGAGAAAAACTGGGGTACCTGATATCAGACGGTCCGAGGAGACAGGTACCTTAAGAGGTCCGTTCTCATGATCTCACCCAACGATAAGGGAAGAAGTCCCCTAGAAGACTTGGGTTCCTAACTGGGACCCAGAAGACGTAACGTCTACTTAAGAAATGACCTATTCGGTAGTCCCTTCGGGTTTAAATGTACATAAATGTACATTTAAAATATACATAAATGTATATAAAGTATTGGTTGAACAGGTAAAAAAAAGTTAAAGGGGATTTTTAGGCACCCAAAACCAATCGTAACGAGACTTAGGTATGTAGTCAGACCCCCCTTTACGGTAAAGATGTTATGACTCAAAAGATTAGGTTCTTGTGTCAATTAGGGAGGAGTGTATGAATTCAGATAGACTTGAAGAGTATTGTTGTAAAATCTCAAAAGACAGGTAGAAAATAATCTAAATAAAGATCAATAGACTAGAAAAGACGATAACTTTTACTATGTAGAATAAAGTAAATGGTAAATGACGACCATGTGTCCTTGTGTAAACTAAAGTATATAATGGGTTCGTAGGTCGTTAGGATAATTTCAGGGAATAATGATTGGTAAATGGACGTCTAAGAAAACCTACAAGAAACATACATTAGAGTGGTAGACACTTATTATTGTTACAATAATAAATATCTAAAATAAGTATTATTATTCACAATACAAATGTCCATAAAAAAAAAAGAACAAAATAACATAACCGACTGAAGGTCGTGTTACGACGTTTAAGTCTTGGATTTAGTTTCCAGACCGGAGATCGTCTTTGGTTTACTTATGACTAACCGACTATGTTCGACTCAATAATCGCCGTGGCTCACCGTGGTGTTCCGAGAACCTGAAGTACGGTCCTCTAGGATCAGGTCAGACAATCGTTTATTGTCCCCGGTGTCTCCCAGAGTCGCTCCTTTTCGGTGGACTAGTGTTTCATTCTGTCTTTTTTTGGCCTCTCTCTCCTATATAGACTTGTTTTCCTTGTTTCAGAAACAACAAACTCAGTTATATTGTCGAGAGGATCTCTTAGTCAACTCCTTAACAGAATCTCTCGAACACTACCACCGACCTACGTTGTAATGGTTTTTAAGTAATGAAGTGTCGTGGGTCGTTCTAGGTCAATTTTTATATTAGTTTTAGTTGTCTCAGGAGTCGTGTCGTTGCTTTGGGTACTTTGGGGATCTTTACTCGGATTTTACTTCGGACACACACCTCCTCTACCGACTAAAATGATGCCGTGCACTTTCTGCTGTAATTCTCTACTTTTTGTGCGGTACAAAGATGCCGTCTTTTTGTTCTCGGCTGAGTGACCCTTTCTGGGACTACGACCCTTTCTGACTCCCGTCCTCCCCTTCCCCCGTCGTCTCCTACTCTCCCAGCCTACCGTAGCACCTGGACTACCTGCACTCAAACTCGCTCGAGGCCCTCTACCACTTCCTGTCCCTTCGGACCACACGACGCCAGGTGCCCCAGCGTCTGCGCTGAATCACTGACTTGTTCTTCTATGCGGAACTTGGTTTCACATGACCTAAGGACCTGGACGGCGTTGTTTAACGGTGTTTGACCCACCACAGTTGTGTCGTCCTTTAATAAGGGAGTACCGGCACCTCCGGTCTCCAGACCTTAGTTCCAGACCGACCCCCTCGACTGAGGAAGGTCTCCGAGACTTTGTCGTAGACGAGAAACGGAGAAGGGTCGAAGACCGCGACGGTCACCGGGAGTCGGGTGTGCCGGAAGAGGGAGACACAGGGCGACACGAGAGGAGCCCCGAACAGTGACGTGAGTCCCGGGGAGGAGCAAGTTCGGGTAGAGTAGGACTCTGGGAATTGATATACGCGTTTCCGGAAAAAAGGTTTCTTCCAGTGGGGATGTCCAAGGACCACCGACATAAAAGATCCCCGGGTGATCGATTGGGTGCTGTATTTCATTAGGTATATGTGTTTCATTTAGAGTGGTTCTAGGGATGTCCCAAAAAAAAAAATTAATAATAATAAGTGACTTCGGTATACTATATGGGTGTGTATTCTCTTTTGGGTATTCTTGACGGGTTCTTTTAGTACTATTTCTTGTTACTCTCATCCTAAAACGACCCCCAGGTCACCAATTCTTAGGCGGAAGGCTACGTCCCCTGGACCCAAGGTAGGGACCAACCCCTTGGGGCTAGGGCGTACGGAGCCCCGTTGATTTGGGAACGTAGCGTTAATGACTCGGTCGAGAGGTATTGACCTTCTTCGAGCACGGGACGTTACCTTCCAGGTCTCACGACGCCGATTCTGGGGTGCGTGGCCTTTTGTTTTTTACTCGTTCAAAAAAATTCTTTGTTTGTTTTTGTTACTCTCCTCAGTACGTCCGGACCGAGAGTGCTCTGGATGCCACGTAGTCAGTAATTTTGTCGCCCGACCCACCCCTGTCTGCCGGGGCCGTCTCCCACTCTTTGCCCGGGCGAATGGACCAACGCCCGTGTGTGAAACACTACTTGCGCCGTAAAGTTCCGCGCCCCTTACCTGACGCGTATGTTTCGCATAACTCTGGTGACCACTTTCGTTTGAACTGAGGTGTGGTAACGGGGTGTAAGTTGAGTTGTTTAATTTCACGGTATGTACTGCCCTTACGAAATTTTCTCTAATTTTTTATTTTGTACCCTGTAAAGATATTAGTACCCTGACCCTTACGATTTGGGGCGTGCTCTTTGATCCCCTCCCTCGGGTCGCTACCCGTTCGGGGTCTTCTTTACGTTTACCGGCTATTTGCACTTTTCTGCGGGGTAGAGGTCCCTTGGTCTCTTCCCGTTTTTAAGTTGTCTGCCGATAAAAAGTGGGTAGTCTAACCGTTTGCAAAATCTGTTGCTATTGTACCTCGAATCCCCCTCTGTGTCTAATGGTTCGAAGACTCGGTCACCGTTCCTACAGTGGATCGCTACGTAAAAATCTTCTGTTAAACTATTAAATAAGTTGTGAGACAGAAACTTTGTCGTTTAGGTGAAGACGTGTAGATAAGAGTTCCGCGGAACCTTATGTGCGGGATTCTGACAACAGGGTTCCTGTCAGTGACAAACCGATATTGTCGTTCCTTACTCCGTCCTGAGTAGGACGTGGTTAGAGGTCGGGGGCCGGTGCCCCTTAAGACGTCCCCGAAAACTCCGACATGGGACGGTAGAACGGGACACGGGGGTCGGGGAGGTGGGAACGGGGGTAGAGGGTCGTAGGAGACAAAGACTACGAGTTTTAGAGTTCAACGGTCTACGGTTCCCAAGGTGGTCGAGGGAAGACCTAGAAAGGTCGCCACCCGAACTTTGGGGAGGAGACAGACGTGAAGGGGAGGGATATCGGTTTCGGGAGGGACGAGGAGAGGGGACCTTGTAGGGTCTGGGGGTCCTCACTACCAGGGGGGGTTGGGGTCAAACTCAAAACAACCAGTCCTGGAGAGAACGACATTGAGGTAGAGTCAGGGAGCGGGTGTCGCGACCGGATTGTCCTCTCGCCTCGGGCATCGGGGGCCCCTGTGTCCTCCGTTCCTTTCGAGCGTCACTGCCGGTCATTTTGGGCCCCGTCCCAAAGTTGGCGGACGACCTCTGCGAGAGAGGCACCTCGACGAGGCCGGGGAGGGGGTCCCGAGACCCTAGTGTAAGCGCCACCTCCGCCATTGGTACCTGTGCCCGTCGGGGCGCGCCCGTCCGTCCGCCCGCCAACTAGTCATTGGAGCCCTGTTACTGTCGCCGTCGAGCCACGAGTAAGTCTACCGCCCCGCCCGACTTACCCCCGGGCCGTGTTTCCGGTGATCGTTTTACTGCGCCCTCCCGATGGTGTCCCCCGCACTTACCGGGGTATTGACGGTGTTTTCTTGACTCCGGTCCGGTGTGGACGTGAAAGACTAGAAACCCCCTTAAGTGCCGTTCCGGAGGTCCCCAGGAACCAGTCTACAGTGACAAGGACTTCCCCTGAACTAGTGGTGGTAGGGCGGATGCAAGAATCGTTGTTCGCCCGAAGTTGACGTCGGAGTCTCACCTTGAGTGGCTGCACTGGGGGCGGGCCCCAGGTTTGCAGCCGACCGCACACCGACTCTCCGCACCGGCCAAGTGCTGGAGGGTAATGCGCCGTCGTGACCGGCCCACGTGAGGTCCCGACCGCCACGGGGTAGTCTCGACTTTTGGTCAGACGAGCGTATTGTGTGTGCATTGTAGTACGAAAATTGCGGGCGGGTGTTTCCGTCTTGAATATTGCGACAAAAAAAATTTCGTTTGTAGTGGGAAACTGTAAACTTGTGGAGGGCACTCTTTCTTGATTTGTGTAGAAAGATAGTCGGCCCTCATTGACGGACTCTTTTATTGCAGACTTATGACAAATTAGGAGAGACCGTGTCAGTACCCGAGGGACTGTGCTCCCCTTTCCTTGTTCTACGAAAATTTGGTTCTTCTGTGTTCTCCGTCCGGTCCCTACTGACTGACGTTCCAGAGGGTGCCTCGCACTCGCCGTGTCCACACTGGGACCCTCGCCGCTCTGGTGGGAGGAAGTGAACCGGCGACTAGGTCGACCTGTGCGGGTGAGGTCTCCGTTGCTCGTGGTAAGGGGAAGAGACGGGGGTGGGGGAGGTCTCCGAACCAATGGTCGTCGAGAAGGATCACTCCGAGAAAGGACCACTACCTTCACCAGAACCTACATGTCCGAGTCGATCGAGGTGGCACCCCAGGGACCTCGAGAACCCCTGTCCTGGATTCTACGGTCGTCCGAGTCTCGGACGGGCGGGACCCTTACCACAGGACGTGGGTCCTTAGGTTGGACGACCACCAAGCCACTACAAGTTAGTTAGTGGTCTACGGAAGACGACGGATGAAGGTCGGTCCTCCAGTCGGCCTCTTGCGCGGCCTTCTGGGTCGTAGTCGTAGGTCCCCGGGACTCGCCTGTGACCCGGACACCCGGTCCCCGACACCGACACGACCACAGACAAAGGGTGACCGGTAGTCGGACCTGTCCCTGAGTCGGACCCCGAGGGAGAGGGAGACAGTGGGGAGCCACCACCACTGTCACAGGACCCTGTCTCTTCGGTCCCCACTCTTGTCGGCGTCAAGGTAGTTCAGTGGGGTAGCTCGATGCTATGGTGACGCAATTCTCTTCTCAAGTTTTGTGTTTTCTTCACACGTTCTACATTTTTCCATACAACATATATGTCGCTAGGATGTTTGTGTGTCTCTCTCTTCTATTAAGTCATTTTCTACTCGTTAGATTACCCTTTTCGTCCGCCCGCTAAGTGTCTTCGTCGCCCTTACCACCTACTTGACTACCTCTTTGATAAAGGAGAAAGAGGGTTCTGTGTAGCTTTTTCCTTCTGTGAATGAAAATAGATGTCCTAATTTCTCCTACTTTTTCTGAGTAGGAAGGGTACTTCTACGTTTAAGTCTCCTAAACCCAGGTCGAATCAGGTTTGAAAGGTTTCCGTTCCCCGTGTGGAAACCGTGGTTATTAAAGTGAAGATCCTTAAATCTGACCTTGCAGGTGTCGTTAGGTGAACTTCCTCGTACACCTCCCGTCTACCCCTCCACTTCCTTTCTTAAGGTACATACAAAGATAGGTGTCTTTTTACATACCGTCCTAAGTGTCTTTTGATAACACACGAAGACTTACAAATGTTCGAACAAAATGAGAAATTGTTCTAAGAAGTCTTGAAAGAATTTTCTATTTCAATTAGATAAGGTGGGTAGAAAGGGGAAAGGGGCTTTTCGGACCGAGACCTTCCTGGACGTGTCGCGACGTCTGTTCGGGGGTCCCGCGAGACTGGACCCGCGTGGACCAGTCTGACAGAAACGAGGGGAGCAAAAGGTCTGGGGTGAGGTGTGGACGGGGACGGGAGTCTGGTCCGGGGAAGACGTCTAGTCCCCAGGTCGAGTGGTCCCGGGGGGTGGGGCCGAGGTCAGGGTCGCACTGACCTTTCTAGAGAGAGGGACCTTAAGGGTGGGTAGCGGTTCTGGTAGGGAGACCCCCTACAAGGGTCTTGTGGGTCGTGGCTTCAGCGAGGGGGTTACTGTGTCTCGTTGGGTAAGTGTGACTACCCCACGTCTGTACGCTCGAGCTCAGTTCTCGAGTGAGACTGAGAGTCTTCTGAAAGTCCGGAGGTCGGGTAGCGGGTGTACGTTTGTCCGCGGCTCTCCAGGGACCTCTCTGCCCGTCATTGCCCCCCGACCCCGGGTTCTCATGGGGTTTCTACGACTCTGTCTGCGGTCGCCTCGGGTGGCTCCGTCGTCGGTCCGTGGGTGTCGACCCCCAACGGAGGTAGGTCTGGGGGTTGTGGACGGTGCTGGACCCCCCCCCAGTCCCTTTGACGACCCGAGGGGGTCTCTGGTGGTAGTGGGCTCGAGGAGGTCACCCGTTTGCGTGTGAAGAGACCCCACGGATTCCCCCAGGGATGCGACTGCAGGGGGGGTCGTGACCGAGACCGACGGGGGCCGTGGGCTGTAAGTGGTCGAAGGACGAGAGGGGGCGTCCCACCCGTCACCCGCACGGCTGGGGTGGGGCAGTGAGGAGGGGCGAGTCGGGGAGTCGGGTCGACTGGCTAGGAACTGGGAGTGGCGGGGAGCGGGAGGTGGGTCCGGAGACACCGACGGAAGTCCTTGGAGAGACAGGGGTTTAACCGGCCGGCACGGTGGGCCACAGGGTGGAACGAGCCTCACGACGTCTCGGGACAGGTCGACCCGCCCCCCAGGGGTGACGTCCCACCGGTTCCACTCCCACCCGTACGACGAACGAAGGAGGGGACGGTCCGTAGGTCTTGGGGAGCGTCGGGTCGTGTGACGTCCTCGGGCGGTCTCTGCGTGACCGGTCGGGCCACACGGGGGCGGAGGGCGGAGAGAGAGGGGGCAGGTCAAGGGACCGGTAGGTGGATGACGGGACCCACCACCCGAGGGGTCACCCTACTGCACGACCCCCCCTGAACCACGAGTCTCTCGTGGGTCGGCCGAGTCGGGCGACCGGGAGGTGTTAGTGGGTGGTCGGGCCCCGGGGACTCTGGGTCGACAGCCCCCACCTGCGGCGGACCCCACGAGACCTCGGAAGACGTGCAGTGGGTTTAGGGCAGGCTAGGACGGTGCGGTCGTGGTGGGGCCGGTGCGGCCACCAGGACGGTGTCGGGGCCGTGACCCCTATCCGCACGTCGGTCCGGTGACAGGCACCACGCCCCTGTGGTTCCGCTCTCGGCGGGCCGGCTCGTGTCGTGGAGGTCCAGGGGAGACAGCCCGTCGGGAGGCAGAGGTGGTCCCACCCGGCGGTCCCCGTCTGGGGAGTTGCAGGACCTGTGGTTCGTCCTCGGGTGCATGCACGCCCTCCCTCCTCCCCAGCGGTCGGCCCTTGTGCCCCCAGTCTGACCGGCCACCGGGACGAGCGAGAGACGGGACCCCCGAGGGCGGGTTCGTCCCGGGGAGTCGGGTGTTCCCGGGAAACACCACACCGTAAAGTGTGTGAGGGCACGGAGGGGAGGGAGCGAAGGAGCGGTTTAAGGCTCACAGGTCGGCGGGGCGCGCCGAGGGGAGGGGACGGGGTCTGTCTCCCCGACCCGGGGGTCGGCGACGGTGGGTCCGGCGAGGGCGGGCGGGGCAGGACTCTCGAGGAGAGGGGAGGTCTCTGGTACGTTCAGGACCAAACCCACTTTAAATCTTTACGGTCTAAAGCTCCTTTCTCAGATACGTGTCAATATTTATCGTGTAAGGGCGTCCGCGGCGACTCTTGTGTCACGTCTAACTCTTTCGCGGCCCTTCCGGCTCTCCGCAGTCACAGCCCCTCGGCCCCCGAGGTTCCACTGACGCTCCGGCGGCCGGCGTTCCTGGTCCCTGCGGTGGTGGTACAGCCCCTGGGAGGCCTAGTCGCCCGGTCGGGTCCCAGGAAGGGCATTGAGGTGGTGGTGTCGGGGGGCCTGGTCTGTCCTGTTCCGCCACTGGTCGGAGCAAGAGACGAGGTAGAATTTCCGTACCCGTGTTTCGGTTCCCAGAGACCCACGGGACAGGGACACGGCCCGTCAGGGAGGTCAGGTCGCACGGGTCCCGGACGACGCCCACTCCAGTCTCCCACGTCCGCGGGGTCGGGAGGACGTCTGAGGACCCCGTCCTAACCTCCTGAGACCCCAGACCCCCCGGACGTGACGCCCAAGGTCACAGGTGTTGTAGACGTTCCGCCGAAGTTGTGGGGAATGTACTCCTCTGACCCCGAGTCTCTCCCACTGCCCGTGGGGCCTGTCGGTCCGCCCCAGTGTGTCGGCCCGCCCCAGCCCGACTCGGTCGGAGATAGGGTCGGCCCTGGGTGTCCGGGTCGAGAGACGACGTGCCTAGTGAGACGCGCCGGAGGTGCGTTGGTCGGGGCTCGGCCGGGGTGGTCTGGCATGTGCGGCACTGGGGACTCCCAAAGGACTTCCGAGGGACCCACGGACCCGACATAGTCCGTTCCCCTAGTTTCCGTTTGGGTTATCTGCTCTCCGTCCTGGGAGGCTTGCCTACGGGTCGAGATCCGCCAGTACAGTTCCTACCCCCTCTCCGGTCCGGTGGACTCGACTACAGGTCCTTGTCGAAACCAACAACCCTGAAACCCCCACCCCTCGGGCCTCGGACCTCCCACCCTCGGTCGCTACGAGAACCGCCTTGAAGGGACCGCCAGGTCACTGATTCTGAACTCGAAGGTGTCGACCCCCACGTCCAAGTTAGGGAGCTGTCCCTTGATTCTAGGGCCACCACGACGCTTTTTTTTGGTAGGGGGTCACGTGTCTCTTACTGGTCCGGAGCCTACAGTTGTCACGGCTACCCCTCTTCGACAAGACCCCCGGCTGTCTACCGTTCGCATCCTCATTCTGTCTCCACTCCCGGAGACCCCAGGAGTCCTCCCTGACCTGAACCCCTTACGGGAGACTCCTTCTTTCCCTGTGGACCGACCCCCACGTGTTCCTCAGCCGACCATCTCCGGGTCGTTCCCCCGGGCCCCCGGGCACCGGGGCCCTCCGTCCCGTCCGGGGCACGGGCCTCGGTCGTCCGACAAGCGACGTGTTCGTGGGTCGGTGCGCCCCAGTCTCCTCCCGAGAGCGAAGGAGGTAAGTCGGGCGGCGGGTGGCGGAGGGACCTGTGTCCACTGTTCCGACCTCGAAATGTCGAGGCCCCTCTCCGGTGGGGGCACAGGTCGTGTGTCCGCCGCCACCGCCCCTCGGGGTGCAGGTCTTGTGCCGCCCTCCGTCGCGTCAGGCTCTCCCACTCGCACGAGGGGTCCCGCTGACAGTGTCTCCGACCTCTGGACCAACCGGGACGTGGGAGACGTGTTCCGTCTGGGTCTGCCCGGAGGTGACCCGGTGGGAGTCTCACCACTTCAGTCTCGTCGAGTCCGGAGGCGGCGCTTTGTGTGTGAACAGCGAATTTCGCTCCCTAGGTTCCCACTCGGCAAGTCCTCTCCTCGTCGAGTAGGGTTCCTCTGTCCCTGGGGGGGGGGGGCGGGGGGTCCCCAAGGGGAGCTTCCAGTAATTTCGCTCGGTCTATGTGGTGTCAGGAAGTCCCGGGGTAACAGGGGCCTGTTTCCCTGCCGAGAGGTCCCGTTCCCGGGGTCTCCACGGAGTGTTTTTCGAGGTAGTGGTACTGTTGGGGTCGTCCCGAGTCCGTCCGCGCGGCGCTGTGGTCCTACTCGCCCCTGGTGGTGGGAGGAGGGGCGTCTGTGTCGGTCTCTTTGCGGTCTTTCTCGGCGTCCCTTTCCGACTGAAGCCGACGTCCCCGCCGCCCCGACAGGGACCCGCACCCCAGACCCGCTCCATGACGAGGGGGAAACGGGGATCCACTAATCAGTACGTCAGCATAGACTGAGGAGCGCTGGGGTACCTGATGCCAGGCGGTCCGAGGAGATAGGTACCTCAGAGGTCCGTTCTTATGACCTCACCCACCGGTAAAGGAGGAGGTCCCCTAGAAGGGTTGGGTCCCTGTTTTGGCTCAGAGGGCGCAGGGGGCGCAACGTCCGTCTACGGAATGACGACTCGTTGATCCCTTCGGGTGAAGGAGGAAATGACGAAAAGTTGTACACTTCTTAAAAGACTCACTCGAAAAACTTGTTTGGTTCTTACGAAAACTAAGCCTTTTCGTTAAAGATAATTATCGGGTGTTATTTCGAAATTTTCTAAATTTTTCGTGTCACAACCCCGAAGGGGTCCCCAGGACACCACTTCTGCGACCCGAAGGTGGTGTCCGTTCTGCCCAAGCTAGGACCCAGTCCCTTGACTCTCGGGTGTACCACACACACCGGTTTTTATTATTTATTCATTTATTGCGTGTCGTAACGGAAGAGGAGTCAGACAGAACGAGTCATCGACAAGACCAAAAAAAATGGATCCACGAGCACAACCTCTTCTGAGAACTCTCAGGGGACCTCACGTTCCTCTAGGTTGGTCAGGTAAGACTTCCTCTAGTCGGGACCCTAAAGAAACCTTCCTTACTACGATTTCGACTTCGAGGTCATGAAACCGGTGGAGTACGCTTCTCAACTGAGTAACCTTTTCTGAGACTACGACCCTCCCTGACCCCCGTCCTCCTCTTCCCCTGCTGGCTCCTACTCTACCGACCTACCGTAGTGCCTGAGTTACCTGCACTCAGACTCACTTGAGACCCTCAACCACTACCTGTCCCTCCGGACCGCACGACGCTAAGTACCCCAGCGTTTCTCAGCCTGTGCTGACTCGCTGACTTGACTACCTGACTGACTCCACGACCACCAAGTCTACCATTTGTCAGACGGAGGTTATACCCTTTGGGTCCAAACTAGGGACCTAGTCCTTCTAGGGGACCTCTTCACTTACCGTTGGGTGAGGTCAAGAGAACGGATCTCTTAGGGTACCTGTCTCTCGGACCGTCTGATGTCCACGTTTCAGCCTGTACTGACTCGCTGGCAGTGAAAGTGAAGAGTCCGTGGCATCCACCCTATTTTTTTTTTGTACTGATTATGCCCCCTTTTCATTCCGGTGTTCGCGTCGGCCCACAAGGGGGGACGTCTGGTGGCCCGGTCGAGCCGTCCAGGTGCCGGGTATTCGTGGCGGTTCCGAGGACTGTTGGGGGGCCGGTTCCGACGATTTGGGGTCTCGCCTGTGTCGAGAGGGTTCGTCTCGTGCTGTGTCCCATCTGGAAGGGACATCGGGGTCAACATTGGGTTCCAATTGAGACGAGACACAGAAACCGCGCGGCGGTATATAGGTGAGTTGTTTGTGACCGTAAGGAAGTGCAGCTCGACCCGTGGGTGTCGTGCCTGTCGGTGCTCAAGATCCCCGTCGCCCCACCGTGAGTGTCACAGTGTGCGGGGACCCGTGTTCTCCCGTGGGGTCCCGCAGTGACTCCCGTCTTCGTCTCCCCCGTCTCCCGGGTCCGCTCGTCTGCCCTCCAGTCCCCGGTGTTCCCGTGGCGGGTTGCACCCCGTCGCGGACCTGCTCGGTGAGAGGGGTGACTGGTCTCCCCCGGGAGCCACTGGTGGGACGTCGGGGGGCCGTGACGGTCGGACACTCGTGGAGGACCGGGCTGTGTTCGGGCCGGAGGGAGGAGAGACGGGCCGGGAGGGCTCCTTGGCGTCTCACTGTCGAAGGCGAGCGAAGGGGGTCGCAGTCGCCAAACGTAAGGTGGTCCTGTGTGAACCCGAGGGCGACGGAGGTCCCTTCGCGCTCAGTAAAGGCACGCCTCCGGAGACTCGACCGTGTTCGGTCCGGGGTGGGGTCGGGGCGCGGGCGGCCGGAGGTCAGACGGTCCTCACCCCTTGCCCGACTGTGGAGAGTGACGCCCAAAATAAGAGACATGCCACCTGTTGCGCTCCGTCCGTCGCGGGTGTCGTCGAGACCCAGCTTGTCAGACCACGGGCGTCCCAGTGTCGGGGGACCCCCGGGCCTCCGCAGTGTCTCGTGGGACCCCTCGGTGACTCTGCGTCTCTCCCGCCACCTCGTCGGCCCGTCCCTCTATTTCTAGGTACAAGTTTTTGTCAGGGCTGCCCCTTAAGGACCCGCAGGGTCACCAGTCCCGAGACGAAGGTGGCGTCCCCAGTGCCCAAGTTAGGGACCAGTCCCCTGATTCTGGAGTGTACGGGGACCCGTCCGGGTGCCTCGCAGGATTCATTCTGAAAGTCCGACGCCCCCAATCGGCCGTAGGAATAAGTGTGGTCCTTCAGGTCACACAATGTGTTTTGTAGGTGTGCCTTTCCTTTCCCCAGGTTGTGTGAGCTCAGGGTCGGCGCAGGAGGTGGTACTTTGGGTCTTCGTCCCCCGTTCGACCCCCCGCAATGTCGGTACCCTCTACGACGGACGTGCGGACGTTGCGAAGACAGGCCGGGTAGCCAGGTAGGGGTCCGGGTCGAGAGGGACGGTGCACGAGGAACCTTATGCTCGGGTCTTCGCTTTCGGTCCTCGTTTTCAAGTGTGCCGGAGTCTCATTGTTTCGGGCGCACTTATAGGACACATGTCGGACTCGGTCGAGACACGACCCGAGCGGGTGGAAAGAGAGTAGCGGGTCGGGGGGTCGCCCTTGTCCGGGAACTCTTACCTGGGCGAAGATTGAAACTGACGCCCAGAAGGGGTGGGGCGACCCACGGTTACGGTCCCAGTTCCAAGGATTTGACGTGACACCCTAGGTGAGGACTCGGCGACTCGGCACCTCGCGTCTTCGGGACTGTAGATTTATCCGGGGGGCCATAAGGTAGGTGGCTTCGGGCGAAGTGCAAGGACAGAGGCCTCCGGGGCAGAGAGACCCGACGGTCGCTCAGACTAGCCTTGACCCCCCTGCGCCTCTCGGGGTGCACCGGTCTAGGGCCGACACTCCGCCCGTGGTCCCAGAGAGAGGGACGGGTGTGAGAGTGCGAGTGTCTGATTGACTGAGGAAACACGAGCGGGAGGGTCCACAGTTCCCGTCGTTTGGGAGCTCCTTTTAGGGGAGGCACCTCCTTCGGCCCCGACGCCCTCCTCGCAGTCGAGTGTCGAGCCGACTCGACGTCTTTCCCGGAGCCCGGTCCCACGACCGAGACTCAGTAGGGGCGGGGAGCCTCTTCTCGTTCAGTGACGTCCGCGTCGGGACCTCGGGGTGGGGTGGGGGCCCTACGGACGGACGTGGGCGGTCGGTCGGTCGGGTGACCCGTTCGCGGGTCCAGCGAGACCCGGAGACCACAGGTGAGGTTTGGGGTGCGGGGGTTCGGACACAACGGAAGTCTTGAGTCGCGGGGGCTTCCCGCCCCTAGGTACACCCGTGGGAGGACGTGACACCGGAGGGGGAAGGGGACAGCTCGGGGTTCCGGGGACCGACCTTACGTAAGTAAATTTTTGGGTACTAAAGGACACGTCTCAAGACAACGACTTCCTAACAGGATTCAGTGACTAGACCAGACTGGGGGCCCACCGCACCTGTCGGGTGTCTTCCACTGGTGGACAGAGGTGCCTCATCCCCGTCTCTGGCTCCCCGCCCCTCTCGTCTGTCGGGCGGAGGCGGAGGTCCCGGTTGAGGGGCGTAGTCTAAGGAAGGACGAACTTTATGGATCCCACCGAAGACGAAGGGGTTGTCGAGTAGAGGAATTGTTTTAATCGAAAAAATTTTCGTCCCTTCAGACCTCTTACGGACCTCTCAGTCTAAAAGGCACACTTCATACTTGGCAGGACTGTGACCTTTGTGTAGTGGGTCCGACCGGAGACGTCATGGGCTCCCATGTCGAGGATGTTCGTCCGACCCTCCGTACACACGGTTCAGGGTCCCGGTGCCCTAGTGTCCTTCCTGTGGAACGACTCTGGCCCGGCGACCTTTCCCACTGGCCCATCGGCCCTGCCACCCCCCTCGTCTCGACGACCCCACTCACGGTCCCGTGCGCTCTGCACACCCACGGGCACCCCCGTCGTCCCCGTGGTAGTCGAGTCAAGGTTGTGGACCGTGGACTGGGTCCTCCTTCACGGGCTCCCTCCCCCAGGGTCCACTGAGCACCTCCTGGGAGCCGGACCCCTGAACGACTCGTCGGTGGTACCACGGTCCGGTCCGGAGGTCGTCCACCCGTGACCCCACCCCGTACTCTGTGCCTTATGGTAAGTCTTTGTTTTGTACTTTCGGGACTACGACCCTTTCTAACTCCCGCCCTCCTCTTCCCCTGCCGTCTCCTACTCTGCCAACCTACCGTAGTGGTTGAGCCACCTGCACTCAAACTCGCTCGAGACCCTCAACCGGCATCTGTCCCTCCGGACCGCACGACGTCAGGTACCCCGACGTTTCTCAGCCTGTGTTGACTCGCTGACTTTACTTGACTACTTCCGACTCTGTCGGAGTCCGGGTCTGTGTGGACGAGCCAGGTCCACCTCCCCGTCCCCGACCCCTTCCCCCGCCTCGGTGCGCGACCTACTCGGTCTCCGTCCACCCAATGCCCCACCCGCCCCTTCCCGCCTCTGTTCGTTTGGATCTTCTGTGTAGGCTGCCACCCGTCGCCACCCGTCTCACCTGCCCCGGGCCAGTCGCACTCGACCACCGCGAGACCTACCTGGTGTCCCGACCTGCACTCCCTACTCTGGACTCCTGAGGCCACCTCAGGTCCCACAGTACGTTCTTCCTGACAGTCCGAGCCCCCGTATCTCTACTGGTAGGGCGGGTGAGACGGGTCCTGTACGAGTCGTAATCGTGACTTTAGGATATACCGCTGTGGGGGCCCAGTTGAGACCACGGTCGCTCCCCGTCGTCCGTCTTTCAGTTCCCAGTTCTGGGTTTCGATGCAGAGGTCCGAGCCGATGTCGGGGGGTCGTGTCCGGGGCGCTCTTGCTCCCACCTGTGGTCAGGGGGAAGGGTGGTCTGTCAGCGGGTGGTGAGGGGATCTTCGTTGGCCAGCGTTGTGTACGATCACTGAATTGTCATGGAACAGTTTGTAGTGCCCCAAGGGACCATCGAGTCAGCCATTTCCTGGGTGGACGGTACGTCCTCTGGGGTCAAGCTAAGGACCCAGCCCTTCTCGGGGGTCTCTTCCCTATCCGAGGGTGAGGTCATAAGAACCCGAAGGGAACACCGAGTCGACCATTTCTTAGGCGGACGTCACGCCCTCTGGACCCGAGCTAGGGACCCGACCCTTCTAGGGGACCTCTTCCCTTTCCGATGGGTGAGGTCCTAAGGCCGGACCTCTTCAGGTACCTGATGTCAGTTGTGTTGACTCACTGAAAGTGAAAGTGAAAGAACAGTTTGTAGTTATTTCATTTTGTTTTTCGCATGTTCGATCTCACTACGGTTATAAGGGTTTGATCTGTCTTCGCTGCCAGCGTGCCGGGACTCTTAGAAGGCGTGCGGTGACCCGACAGGTGACGTACTACCGACCGCCTAAAGTGGAAGTCATTCAACGGGGTGGACGTGAGAGCACGTACCGTGTGTTCTGGCACACGAGTCGCTAGTGTCGGAGCCCGTCGGTTCGGCCGAAGTGGGTACAATGATCGACCACCGTGATTCCTGCATTCTAGGCGACCTCTTCCCTATCCGATGGGAGAGGTCATAAGAACTCGAAGGTACCACCGAGTCGACCGTTTCTTAGGTGGACGTTTGATCCTCTGGACCCAAGCTAAGGACCGAACCCTTCTACGGGACCTCTTCCCTTTCCGATGGGTGAGGTCCCAAGGCCGGACCTCTCAAAGTACCCGACACGTCAGCGTCTCAGCCTGTGTTGACTCACTGAAAGTGACAGTGATTCCCGAAGGAGGGTTTTCCCGGCGGAGGGATTTTCCCGGACAGCTCGGCTGGGGCTCTTGTGATAGTCTGTGGTACTCTGCCGCGGCCGACTGCCCACAGTGTGTGCCCACTGGAACATGGTCTTGTAGCCATTGCCCGCGCGGCGCTTCGGGGAAGAGGTGGCACTGGGTGGACCCCGAGGACGCCGGTGGAGTGCCGGACACGAGGGGACGAGCCGCGAGAAACGGAGAGTGGTCGAACGTGCCCCAAATTTTCGTTGAGAGTCCTGTGTCCTGTGTCGGGTCCGGACGCCGTCCTTCGACACGGGGTTCGATGTACCGTGTCAGGGAGGACGGCGGGTCTTCTTGGACACGACTGGGTGACCCAGGCTGAGTTTGAGCACAGGGTCGGTCACTCGGTGGGAGAATCAAAAGTTTGCCCCCAATCCTCCCTGCCTGGGGCTCCGACCCTAGCGGCCGAGGTCTGTTCTGGTTGTGTCTCCGGGTGACCAAGGTCCCTTCGTCCTACCTCCCGCAGGACCACCTCCGTCGGGAAAGGACTCCCCCAGTGAAGTTTCTCCCTACTTCTGGGGAGGGTCCCGGAGGGTCGAGGTCTCTTTCCTCGACGGATCGTGGCCAAACCGAGGACTTTCTCGAACCAGTCGAGGGTGTGACAGGGTTTCCGTGAGACCCAAGTTTTTTTTTTTTCGGTCTGACTACTCCGTTTTTGTTTCCACCCCCTCTGGCTCAAGGGCGTCGTTTGTGTTACCGCGAGGGCCCGGTCGGACCGCCTGTCGACAGGGCGGGACTGCCGAAGACGAAGGACGGAAGCCCCGGTGGAGGGGACCGAAGGGAGGGTTTGCGCGAGGCAGGTCGTGAAAGATACGTCGTCTTTCGCCACGGCAGACCTGTGTCTCGACGGCCGGCGGTTAAGGCGAAGGAGCCAGTGTAAACAAGGTGCCACTCCACGGGAGCGTGTGCGTGGTATTGAGTGACGTGACCTGAAGGACAGTGTGTGTGTGTGTACGTGCGTGCGTGCGTGTGTGTGTGTGTGTGTGTGTGTGTGGGGACTGGAGGCTATCGGTGCACGGCCTCCGCGTCCTTTAGAGGGTCTTGTTATTTGAAAGTATGAAAGGTAAAAGAGGAGAGACTTCTAAACGTCCTTGAAAGACAACGTGCAACCTCTTAAAAGGTGTGAATCTTCTGTCCTACCTAGCCGTCCCGATGAGGGTGTCGGCCCAGGGAACCGTAGTCCGTGTTTTCCGTCTCGTCCCCCGGGACGGTAGACTTTCGTGTGAGTGGGCGCGTGTGGGTGGGAGGCGACTTGTGTGTGAGACGTGGGGGCAACGGGTTTGCCCTGGAGCTTCGCACTAGGTTTCCGGTGGTGCCGAAGGATTCGCGTATCTGTCACGTAACGGCCGCCTCAGACACCCTAGCGTTGGTTGTGCCCTAGAGTGGCCCACACTATAAGTCAGATTAATCTCCTCAAACTCCCCTTCTCTCTTTTCGTGTCCCAGGGCTACCCAGTGACGTTATTCCTCTGGGTACGACACAAAGCCCACGAGACCACCCGTTTGGCACCCAAGGTGACACTTTCAGGGTAGTGGGCTAAAGTGTGTTTCTTTAATGAATGCGCGCTCATACGTCGTCCACGACGTCACCCAACTTGACACACGGGGTCTTCTATGTTGGTCCAGGGTTGGGGACCATGGGCACTTGCACTGGACTAAACCTTTATCCTAGGAACTCCTACACTACTTCTATATTTAATTCTACGACAGTAGATCCTCCGCTACCGAAGGGACCCCGAGTCACGATTTCTTGGGCTGACTCACTACCCCATGAGTGTCGTGTCGTGTCGGTCCCCACCCTTCACAGTCAACGAGTCAGCACAGGTTGAGAAACGCTGGGGCACCTGACATCGGGCGGTCCGATGAGACAGGTACTTTAAGAGGTCCGTTCTTATGACCTCATCCAGCGGTACGAGCGGGGGTCCCCTAGAAGGACTGGGTCCCTATCTTGGACCCAGAGGACGTAATGTCCGTCTAAGAAATGACAAACTCGGTGGTCCCTTCCCCCCACCCGGGATTCCAGTTATCTTGACCTCCCTGAAAGGACCACCAGGGCCCCATTTCTGAGACGTCAAGGTACCGTCTCCCGAGCCCAAGCTGGCGCCAGTCCCTTGATTCTAGGACACACGGTGAGTCGGTTTTTGTTGCTGTTGCTGAGTCGTCTTCACCTCAAGGGTACTCGCTCTTCTTCTGCGTCTCTGTGGGTCTCCTCCTCCGGTCCACTGTTCGCTCCGTCCGTCCGACCTCACTACAAGGACGTCTGACCTAGGGTCGTCGGGGGTTTCTCCGTCCTTCTGGGAGGTGGCTGTCGAAGTCTCGTTCGTGGACGGCTGGGGAACTAAAGTCTAGAGACCGGAGGCCTGGCACTCTCTTATTTGCGGGCGTCAAACTTCCGTGGTCGATAACCCCCACCCCCACCTGAAATAATGTCGTCGGGGTCCTTCGGTTGAGTCGTCCGGAGATTGGTGTTCGTACCCAGGCTTCTCTTCGCCGGTTTGGAAGCTGAGTCAGATTGCTGGCCGGCTAGTGTTCAGGGAACCGAAGGCTCCGACCACGCCTCGGGTCCAACGTCGGACATTTTCAAACATTCACTTCGGTCCTGAGACGTCTTCCCTGAGTCTCTCCTGACCCGAGTCGTTCCTTCGGTGTCGAGTTTGGCAGACATACGTCCGGGTCGTTTCGAGACTTCCCCTGTCTTCCGGTACCTGCACGGGCCGCCCCTAGGGTGTGTCCTGCCAGGTCTCGTAAGGGTCCTACGACGGGCTTAGAGACGGGACGAGTCTAGACCCCCCTGCCCCCACTTCCGAGGCCGACCGGGACTTAGAGACGGGACGAGTCTAGACCCTCATACGCCCCCACTTCCGAGACCGACCAGGACTGGCGTGCTGGGACCCTGAACAGTTGGGGTCGTGGTCTCCGGACCCCATGGAGACGAGGAGTTAGGGGTGTTGCACCGTCGAAGGTTCGGGGAGAGACTCTGATCAGTGACGGGGAGGTGGGGAGCCGGGGGTCTCGGGGTAGTCAACCTGGACGGGTTCGGGGTCGAGTGAAGCCTGGAAGGACTTTTCGGAGCGGGGTGGCGGGGTGGGATGTTGGATGCTGTAAGTGGTGACAAGAGGGAGGCACTGAGGACTTTAGACACGGATACCCCCAGAACGGGACTGGGTCCACGGAGGGGACCTCTGAGGGGAAAGAACCCCTCCGCCAAGTGCCCTTTCGGGTCTTGGAGAGGGAGGCCGGTGGTCGAGAGAACTTTCAGTGCCACCACCGACGTCTGTAGGACTTACATGGCTTGCGGTGACTTCGCAGGTGAAACTTTACCAAATAAATACGATACACTTACAGTGGGGTTATTTTTGCCTCTTCTTTAGTGTAAACTAACGAATCTACATAGTCTTACGGTTGGTTCATGCGGACCTGGTCGTGTGCACGGCTCAACCCCAGCCCCGGTTCCCTGTCCCGTCCCGACCCCGCTCGTCTCGGGGGGGTGTGCGCCCTCTCCGTCGTCACAGAGGTGGGGAGACGACCGGAGGGGGGTTCCGTGGCCGGAGACCAGACCTAAGGTCGGAACTCGACTGGAGGAGGGAACCCCTGTGGACCCGTGGATCCGAGACGCATGGGAAGAGGAATGGGACCCGGAATTTCCAGGTGCAGGTAGAAACGCCGAAGAGTATATATCAATTTGTAGTTTCTCTAAAGTGGGGACACGGTCTGTGTTTTAATATACCGGTTTAGACGGAGAAAACGACAAATATTCTGTCTCCAATTCTCAAGTCCTTGAGTGTCTTACTCTGTGGGCCCGAGACGTCCCAGGCAGACCTACGACAGTCCTGGGTGTTGTCCTGTTCTCCCTAGTCCCGCGACGGGAGGCCCGCACCCCTGGTGTCCAGTCTCCGCGGGCGGGGGTAGACCGGTCGTGGGCTCACCGGTCTTATTAAGACGAAACACCGTAAAATTTTTTAATAGCATTCTATACGTATTTAAACCCGAAGGGGACACCGAGTTGTCATTTCTGAGGTGGACGTTACGTCCTCTAGACATAAGTCAGGGACCCAGCCCTTCTAGAGGACCTCGTCCCGTGCCGTTGGGTGAGGTCACAAGAACGGACCTCTTAGGGAACCTGTCCCCTCGGACCGCCCGGTGTCCGGTATCCCGGAGTCTCTCAGTCTGTACTGACTTCACTGAATCGTACGCGTGTGTGTATTTAAAATTACAAAATCAGTAAGATTTTAGATGTCGAGTCTCCGTGATTCATGTAAGTGTAATAACACGTTGGTAGTTGTGGTAGGTAAAGGTCTCAAGTAGAACGTTTTGACTTTGCAATATGGGTAGTGTTTTGGTGGGGGGTCGGGAGAGAGGGTCGGAACCATTATGAGTAATAATAAAAAATTTCATAATGTGAATAAGCCGAGACAACCCAGAATCAACGCGACGTACCGTGAAAAGAAAGAAAGAAAGAAAGAAAAAAAACGGTCGTACACCCTAGAAATCAACACCGTATACCCTAGATCAAGGGATTAGTCCCAAGCTTGGTCCCGGGTGATGTGTCCCTCAGAATCGGTGACCCTTTTTCATCCCCTCAGGGATGAAAAATAGAGACACACAAACCGGCGGGATCCTCAGAGTCTATGAGGATGCTTTTTCGACCAGGAAACCACAGACCGAATAAAGTGAATCGTGCTACAGGAGTTCCACGTGGGTACGCCGTCGGACAAAGTCTCAGAGGAGGGAAGAATTCCGACTTATTACGAGGCACCACACGTGTCCGGTGAAGGCGGGTAGGCAAGTAGGTGGCTTCCTGTGGACCCGACGTAGGTCGAAACCGGTAACACTTAGCACGACGACGCTCGTGCCCGCATGTCTATAGACAGCTCGAGAACGAGGGTGAAGAAAACCCACACACGGGATTTCACCCTAAGGGCCTAAGACACCGTTACCCCCTTGACGGATGGTGTGGCAAAAGGCGTCGTCGACGTGGTAAAATGTAAGGGTCGTCGCGTGTTCCCAAGACTAAAGAGGTGCAGGAGCGGGTGCTGACCATAAAAGACAAAACGAAACAAAAGTGTTACCAGCAGGATTTCCACCCTCCGCCTCAGGGTGACACCGAGACTAGACGCAAAAGGATCACTAGTCACTGCAACTCGTAGAAAGGGGCACGGACACCTGTCAGACAGAGAGAAGAACCCTCTTCATAGACAGTTCGGGAAACGGCTGAAAAATTAGACCCGCAAACAAAGAGACGACAGCCCAACGATGTCGCGAATTATATAAGACCTATCATTAGGGAATAGTCTATGTCCAATACTTTTATAAAGCATTGGTGAAAATTTACACTAGTAAAGAGTCGTACACGTTCCAAGTGTTGTTCTCTCTTTTCAAAGGGTTCGGGGTCGAGTTCGACATAACGACAAGAAGGCTAGGAACTAAAGATCTTCCTGTGTCCCAACCCTCGTCCCCAGGACCCGTTACTGGTTGGGTGGGAGAGTGGGGGCGATATCACACCCGGGGCTCTCCCGGCGGGCTGGTCGCAGTCTTTAGTCGCGGACAGAGACGACGGGGGACTTTGGAACACGAGAGAGTTGTGGTCTCTACCCAGTGTCGGGGCTTTTCCTGTCGACGACCCTGCCGCCGGCGTACCCCGACAGGGGTGGCGCCCGGCGTGCCGTCGACTTGATGACGGGAAGTGTCTTTGTCAGGACGCTGGTAGTCGAGTGACTACTTTTAAATAATGGGACGTTCTCCCGAGAATAGAGGTTTGCGAATGTCTCGTGCCGAAACAAATGTGTTGAACGACGGTCAAGTGGGATTGGTTCACAGTAAATCTAATCCATAAAAATTTTAGGACTTTTCTATTCTTTCTATGTCTTGGTCGTCATTTTTGTCTGAAAATCCTTTCTTTCTTTTCCGAACTGACTGTCTACCACCCTCCCTTCCGTCCACCCCCTGAGGGACTGGACGTCTTGGACACGAGGGCCCGTGTAGTCTGTCGACGAGTCCCGTCCGAGGCGTAGCGACAGGTGGCGAGGGCGGGTTCCGAGACTGGGGACACGGCCGGGACCCAGGACGGACGTGGACCTCGTGTGGTCAGGTCGTGCGGTGTCACGGGACGCTGCGCCGAGGTGGTGTCCTCCGGGGTGTCCCCGAGTCCCGTCGAGGGGTGGGACGAGTGGGCTCCCCGCTCCCTCACGAGGGTGTTCTGATTCGCACCTCGGTGTGCGCCGGGAGTCGGAGGGCCGGACCTGTTGCCCGGCGAGTGTGCCTCGAAGGTCGGAGCCGCGGCGGAGTGGACGTGAGGGGACAGGTCCCGGATCGACGACCGGTTTCCACCCCTACTTTCCTCCACCAGTCGTGTCACCAATTTCGTGGACCTGTGGTCCAAGACCCGGACCGGGAAGGGTGGTGTTGGTCGAACGGCCGGAGTCAGAGACGACACATTACCCGTAAGAGACTCTAGGTTCGCTCTACTACGCCCGTCCCGGGTCCGTGCGTTTGGCCTGTCACCACTGGTACGAGAGGACACTGGTGGGGCCTGGGGGACAGGTCGAGACTCCGGTCGGAGGAGGACGTGACTTCCGGACGACCAGGAGCCCCGGTCCGAGACTGGGGACTGGTGTTTCGGTGTCGTCTCTCCTCCGTCCCCTGGTCGCCCATACCGGTCCCTCCCCTCGCCAAACCCCTCCGGGTGTTCGGGGACCGAGGGGTCTCGACCGTGTTCGGAGGTCCCCTGGTCCTCGCGAGTGTAAAAGTCGTCTTTGTGTCGCTGTCCTCTCCCCGGCCTATCGAGTAGAGTGTAGGGACGGATCTTCTGCCTCCGTGGCGTCGGAGTGGGTGCTCTAAGTCCCTCCTCCGTGTGGTCGAGTGGACGAGTGGACTCCCAGTGGACAAGGCCGCCGCGGTTGCCTTTTCGAACACCTTTAAGCCACCGGTGTTCCGACCAGGGGTGTCGGAGCCGACGGCTGAACGGCCCGTGACACCTGGGTTGTAGTACTACATGGGGTCGGTTCCCGATCTTCCTGCGGGGCCGTGTCCCAGGGGTAGGAGGCAGGGAGGGGTCGCAGACGTGTTCGGGGGTCAATGCTCCCTGGGGGATACACCGAGGGTACGGAAGTGCACTCCCGTTTCCCCTTTTGGGTCCCACCCGACCGACTTCCTTTTCACTAAGATGTCAAACGGAAGTTTCGTCAACAGTCCTAGTACACACACATGTGTACATTCACACGTATGTACACGCACGTGGCGTATGTGCACATGTGTACACATGCACCCACACACCCACACACTGGCGTACACACATATACACACACAGACACACGTGCACACACGTACACATAACGTATATGCACACATGTACACATATGTACTCATAGACACACGCACACAAATGCGGACCCACACGCACACACATGTACACATGGACACACTCGTACATATGCACACACACACACACACACATGTACACACAGACACACAAATTCTTTTTTGGTGGCGGAAATAAGTCCTGTGGTCCTCTCAGACCTGTCTTACTACTCCTGCTATTTCGGACCGCAACCCGAAAAGGGTCGAGGCCTTACAAGTGAGGGATTTTCCGCGGACTATCGGTCCCTCGGTGTTCAGGAATGGACTTCGTTTCCGTCCTCTTAGGTCTGAGACCTCAAAAGGACGTTTTTTCTCGGGCAAGGAAGGTGGCCCCCGGCTGGGAGGTCCACTCGTGTCCTCTGACTCGCACGCTACACTCCCCCCCACGACAAAGGCGTCGTCACGGGGGCCCGGGGAGGGTCCTGGTGTCCAGACGACCCGTGGACGGCACGCGGTTCGGAGTCCGGGCGTCCCGTTTCGGCTCCCGCGGGGCCGCAAGAGTCGACACAATAAGGGAACAGGGGTGTTCGACCCCGGGGGTGGGCGTCAAGGAGTCCAATGGTGCCACTGGGCGGGTTTGGTTTGTGTGTCTTCCTTCTCCCAAGGAATGGTAGGGGGAGGTGGGTGGCAAGTCTCTCCCGAGTGTCCTCTCAGATGCACAAGTCCAATGTCTTCTTCTTTTTTGGTTTTGATAAAGGGGGTCCCGACACTCGACCTTTCTTAGTTCGGCTTGGACCCTTGTGAAAGGCGTGAGACGGGGTGTACTCTTTTAGCTGAAGACAAGTGTCTTGCAATTCCCGACCCCCTCTACGTCCGGGATACCAGGGTCGGTGTGGTGTGCAGGCCCGTGTCGGAGACAACCCACCCCTCCTCCACGGGTCGTGGGTGGGCCGACCAGGGAGTCCCCCAGAGACGGGCGGCCACAGGGGGTCCACCCGTCCACGCACGCACGTAGTCGGGTCGGGTTTCGCCTGAAAGGTACCGCAGTGGTCCAGTGGTCGTGGTCAGTGGAAAGGACTGCACTGAAGTCGAGGTGCGGAGGAAGGGTCCCCGAGCACACCGGCGCTGAAAAGGGTCCAAAATTTTTTCGCCAAAGAGACAGTGAGAACAACCACCCACCCCGACCTACCTCTGGAGCCCAGTGGAGCACCCGTCGTGCCTCTGCCCCTTCGGCCCAGGTGGGCGAGGACTTAGTCCAGGAGTTCGTCTGTGTCTCCGAGGGTAGGGGCGGGGTCAGGACGTCTGGGACCACGTGCGTCGAGCCGGTGTCGTCCGAACGTTGGCGGGGACTGCGACTAGGGGTCGACCAGGTCAGGTGTCGAGGGCTTTCGCCGGGCGCGGACACTGTCCGCCGGGCGTGTCCGTCCACCTCATGGTCCTCCCGCCATGTGCAATCGAGTAGCTGGGGAGAGGTGGAAGTTGAGGTGGGCGTGGGGGTGCCGGTAGGGCGGAGGGGAGACTCGGAGGGGTCGTGGGCGACTGGGTCAGGCGTTCGGGGAGAGGTGGGACCGAGAGTCCTTCTGGTGGTTGTTGGAGGAGAACCGGTCGGGTTTCACTGAACCGGACTGCGGGGGGACCTGTGGTTTTCCGTAACTGGTGACGACTGGCGGAAGGTCGCGAGCGAGACAGAGCCGGGGGGCCCGACCGTGGGAACTAAAGAGAGGAGGGTGTCCACCAACAAGGTCGAGGTCAAGAGTCCGTCCAGGTCGGACGGACTGTCCGGTGAGTCCGGTCCGGGGGCGGGAGGGTCCGACCTGGACTGGGGGTAGGGGTAGTGTCGGGTTCGCGGGACGGCTGTCCAGTGACTGGTGGGTGCCGGCACGACCAGGTCTCACAGTGGGGGCTCCGGCACGTCGGGTGGAGACCGACACTGGGGTCGACGAGAGGGGTCGGGCTTGGGTGTGCAGGGTGGTAGAACTGCTGTTGCAGATCCCCCAGGTCGGTGTGCCCCGGGCGTCCCAGACCGGGGGGACGTGTGGAGGAGTGGGTCGAAGGAGACGTACGAAGGTTTTCGTGTCGGGTACTCGGCGACGGGTCTCAAGTTTAGGGTCACGGTCGTCGGGTTCGGCCTCCGGGACCTCCGTCCAGGTCGGACACGGTCCCTACGGAAGGCACCTACTCCGACGACGTCCTCGTCCGGATCCCGAGTCTACCCGTCGTACTCCAGTCCCCGCCGCCACCCTCCTCCGATTACCCCCACAAGGGTCGTCCGCCCCGTTCAACCGACTAGTTGGGGTGGAGTGAGGGTGCAGACTGGCAGATTGGAGGGCTTAGGGGAGGTACGTGGTACGAGTGGGATCTAGGTACAAGGGTTGTCGACAAGTCCCCTCCCCCTCTGAACGGGGTGGGTGGGGGTCGGCGGCGGTCCCCCCGCGTGGTGGGAGTGACACCATATCCCCGCAGGGGTCGGGTGGGAGGGGAACGCCAGTGAAACGACAAATGGGTGACAGGGGTGGGTTGGAGGCCGAGTCCCGGTCCGTGTGTCATCCAGGTCGTGTGTCATCCACGAGTTAGTTGTTTGTGAGCGAACAAAGACTCGGTCACATTCATGTAATTGTCCTGTGATGGAGGTCTCGATGACTTCGGGGCTCTGCCAATTGACGAGGGGGTTCACGGATTCAGAAGGTCCCGACCAATACAGTGGCCTCTTACGTCGAGCTGTTGACTGCACCAATTCGACCAGACTAGGAAAAGGTGTGCCGCTCTTCGTCTTTTCTTTGTATTACGAACGGAGGTCTGTGGCGGACCATGATACGGGTGGAGCGATAAAGGAACAACCGTCAGCGACAGGGACGCTATAGGACCTAAATTGAGTCGTTTGTGTAAAATTTGGAAATAGTTCGGATCTGCTGAAATAGGGTAGTCGAGCGGTGTTTCATTCGCGCATTTCGAATAAGTCAGAGTAACAAAGCACTGAAAGCTCTAAACGCCTGTGGAGACTTACTAAGTACCGAGATGGTGAAAATGGGGTGGTTACTACGGGAATGGTGGGGTTTCCGGGAGTCCGGGTTTCGTGCCCCAGTAGAAGGGGGTCACGACGCGAGGCATTGCACACCGAGTGTGCACGGGTCCACCTATAAATTTTGTAGTCAAGTGAGTTGCTGGTCGAGGATCCTCTTGATGGGTTCCCCGAGGTACACGCTGGGGTACCCGATGTCGTGCGGTCCGGGTCCGAAGGGACAGGCGGTGACAGAGGGGCTCAAACTACCTGGAGGGGGTGACTTACGATTTAGAGTAATTTTTTGGTAGGGTACATTCTGATTGTGGTACATAGTGGTCTACGCAAGATTTTTACCGCCTCTGAACTTACACTGCTATAAGTCTTCAGTCTCTTGTAGCCCCAAAACAGGAACCACCCGATGTGTTTTGGTAGCTACGATGACCGAGGGTCTGGCGTGGTTCTGCGGGTAGGTCCGTGTTCCTCGACGGGAGGAGGGTTCGCACAGGTAGAACCCATGGTGTATGGGGAAGGTTAGGGGACGTGGAAGGGTCGTGCGAGGGGATGACCTCCGTGGGCCGGACAGGAGCTCCCGAGGGTGTTTTGGATCACCTACCGACCCGAGAGAACTGTCGTCGGGGTCCCGCCATTATTGACGTCCAACATTCGACGATCATTGAGGTCGAGACCCCGCGGTCTTCGACGTCCCATTCCGACATTTCGGCCTCTTCGGTCATCGTGAAGTTACCTTCATCATCGAGTCCTCGAACTTTGGTGTCGAAAGGGTGACAAAGAATTTTTTCCTTCTTTCTTTTGGATTCTAAGGTTGAGACCAATTGAGTTTCAGACTCGAGGAACAAAACAAGGCAAGGATGTGCGTCGACGCGACAACCCTCAATGTCGAAAATATCAAAGATCATAAAACAAGAAGCTTCATAATTGATCAACAGTTTGCCGACCTCCCGACACATCTTAGGGTTCCACGGATGAAGTAATAATGAAGAAATTAGGAAACCGGCGTAGGGTTCCGTACACCCAAGAATCAAGGGGCTGGCTCCTGACTTGGGTGCGGGGGACGCAACCTTCGCTCGTCAGAATGGGTGACCTGTCAGTCCTTTCAGACCGTTCAGATGACATTTAGTCTCGTAACGCTGTTAAGTGGTGTCGTTGATTAAGGAGTGCTGCACAGAGAGTCCATTCTCTCCCCTCCCAAACCCAGAGTCGACCTACGGACCGCGAAGACGAGCGACCGGTACACTGAGGCTCCTTCACTGGAGTGTGGAGACTCAGAGTCGGAGAAGTAGACATATTACCCGTGTCGTACTACGGTGAGCGGAGGGTCCATGGCCCACCTATTCACTGTTCCGTTATTCTTCTCAAGTGCCTTCACGAACTTCGGGCCGAGGTCCACTGGTGGTGGTAGACCCTCCCACCTGTGCTCCGGAGTCACGGACCGTCGGAGGTCCGCACTGTGTACCCGATGTCTCGGGTCTCGATCTGGTGGCCTACAAGTGATGTGTCGTACCTCGCGGGCCGAGTGGAAGCTCACGCCAGGACCGACACCCGGGCGGTCCATCTGTTCCGTCGGGAGTCAAGGGTTGGAGTTTTCTCACTTAGGTGGGATTTGGGGAATTGGTCTGTAGTGCTCGGCCCTCCCGGTGTGAGGACTACGAAGCCTGTGTTTGTGGGAGCGAGGGTCGTTCGAGGCCAAGGGGTTTTTGTGGCACAGGGTGCATTCAAGTTTTGGGATACTACAACGGTTCAGTGAAAATATATCCGACTTAAAAGGTGAGACGAGATGGATCGTCTATGTCGTTATGTCCTTTTTTTTTTTTTCTTTTTCTTTTACTTTCACCTTTAAACACTCTCTCTGAAAAAATTTTTTAATGGCAGCGAGCCTTTTAGGTATTGGGACTAACTGTTAAGAGGAATTCCGAGATAAGGTATAAGAGAGGTGTCAGTGTTGAAGTGTTTTGGGTGTTATAAGTGGACGTCTGTCTGACCCGTCGGTTTTAGTTACAGTGTCATGGCGTGACGGAGGTTTGGCCGGGCGTCTAAGGTCGAAAATATTCGTTCGTCGACCTTGGACGTACGTCGCGTCAGGAACCATGTACTTCTTAATGTCATCTTGCACCTCTGTTTTATTTAGGCTCTTCATTGAACGATTGAGCAGGTCCCCATACGACGTAACATTGTTAAATAGTAAATTTGTTGAGTAGACTTTATGACTGAGTTGACGTGTCTAGCGTCGGTAAGAACTACTACCAGAGCAGAGGATCAATTCCAGTGCCGGACGTCCTTTGTGGACCTCAGAGAACCGACAGGGGGGGGTGGTGGAGGGGAAGAGAGAAGGAATAGGAAGATAGACGGGGGAAGAGACGGGGTGACGGGATGAACAGGGCACCCTCCCCCCAGTCGTCGTACCTCCCGTGGGAACGGGTGGACCCAGCCCGACCGGTTCGGCCCTGTGGCAGGGAGGTCGGGGTCTCGCCCGTCCGACCCAAGGGTGTGACCGAGGTCGCGGTTGGACCCGTCCGGAGAGTCATTGCGGGTTTAATGTTCGGGGACAGGTCCTCGTGTTCGGTTCTAGTTTACTCCGATGCAAAAGTTTCGCGAGGGTGTCCCCGCTCGTGTGTCTTCGGGCGGACAATAATAGACCTCCTCTGTCTTTCCTCTCTGCTTCCGTCGATTGAGGGCGGCAGAATGTCCCACTGAGTCCCCGGGTAGGCCGTTAAAGGTTGCCAGGGTGGGCCCTTGATTAACCGTGTACCCCGCCCGTCACTGGAAACTAGAAAGGGTTGCCGCTCCCGACTGATGTCGCGTAGTGGTTCGCTTGGTCTGCTGAGTCTATTGGGGTCTCGGGTCCAAGATTATCGTGTTGAGCCCCTCGGTCCGGGAGACTCTTTGTGGGTCCTTCGGGGTCCGAACTTGAACTTCTACGGGTCCGGACGAGGGTCGCTTGAGTCACTCTCGTCGACACACCGGACGGAGGACACTCGCCATAGGTTGGTAGGTTGGGTTCCGGTGTCTAGGGGTATCTCTGCGGGCCCGGGACGGACTTCCACGGGGCCGAACGGTCCGCCGAGGACCGTCGGGGAACGACGAGGGGTCCCCCTCCTCCCACGAGAGCCCCGGGGACTCCGGTGAGTGGCCTTTGTCTGTGAAGGTACTCGCGGAGGTCGCCGGCCAACAACAGATCCAGGGCCGAGTCGACGTTGAGCGGGCACCGTCCCAGGTCGTCGTCGTCGACCTCGAGCAACGGGACGTTCTTCCACATCAACTCCGACAGGCTCTCCAGCCCCAGCACCCGGCCCTACGCCGGCTAGTGCGGCGACCCCTTCGACAACCTGAACAACCACTGCATCAACAACTTTTCCTAGACCTTCAGGCCGTCGTGGCCGCCCAACAGCAAGACTAGGTCCTCCGCCTACACGTGGCACCGGGCCGAGTGGTCCCCGCGGCTGCACCGGACGTGGTGGTTGTGCATGAGGGCGGCGTGGAGCTTCAGGTCGAGGTAGTCCCGGGCGTCCAGGGGCGAGTCGTCCAGGTCGACCTTCTGGAGCCCGTGCAACGGAAGGTGTTAGACCATGTACTAGACCCGCAACCCCGGAAGCAGCCCCAGCGACCGAGCTTAGGAGCGGTGGTGCCTGGGGTGGCCCGACAAGAGGAGGTGTTTGTCGAGGTCGAGTAGAAAGAGTTTGTGGCCTCCCAACAGTAATTACAGGTTCTGCCAGTGGACCTAAAGGTGGCTCCGCGAGTCCCTGTGGCCCGACGGGGCCAGGTGCCGGTCCCGCGCTTCCAACATGTGGCGGTGTAAGAGGGCCAGGTCGGCCGCGACCCACGCCTAGTGCGGGCTGCACCCGAGCTACATCTTCAGGGGTAGTGGCAGTAGGGGTGGGACCTTCCACATGTCGTCCGCCGGTAACCCCGGGCTCAGGGCTAGCCACCGCCTCTGGACCTCCTGCGACCACCTGCCCCCGCGCAGGAGCTTCTGCCTCGGGACTATCTTTAGGGCGTCTTTCGCACCGCGCAACAGCAACCGTAGCTCCTACTCCTAGAGGTCCCTCCACCACAGCCTGAAGACCCCCTACGGCAACAGGGCTCGGCACTACCGGTCGCACATCCGCCGGACCAGGAGCATCAGCTCGAGGCAGTACCACATCTACCACGGTCACAGCCCCAGCTACGCCTTGACGCCGTGGCCTAGGAGGTCGTGCATCCACTACGCGCGCAAGAGCGGCCACAGGAGCAGCCACCGCGACTACCACCGCTACCTCCACGGGTGCCCGGCCAGGAGCGACTACGAGTGGCACATCACGCTCGAGACCTTCTGCCCGGCCACCCACAACCGCAGCCACTGCAACTACTTCTGGACACGCCACACGCTCGCGTACGGCAGCCTGCGCCACTGCCGGTCGTGCATGACGGCGAGGACGAACATCAGGTCGCCGTCACGGTCGCACTACTCCGGCGGCGGCGAGACCGACGATTCGCGCTTCGCCAATGCGCACAACGGCGGCCAGTCGACCATCCACTAGTGCGACAACCGCAGGGCCAGCTCCCGAGCGTCCCAGTCGTGCGACGAGGGGTGGCGACGCAGGAGCAAGTCTGCGTCGAGCATGTGGCCGACGCACTTGTGCCCCAGCAACAGCAACTGCAGGTCGTGGCACTACCTGTGCGACCGACTCCTCGAGTACCCGCCGCTCGGCACCAGGTGCCGGAGGTGAGGCTTCGACATCACGAGCTGGAGGAGCGCCAGGTCGAGGCGCGTGTGCCACTAGGTCGGGCTCGACAACACCTAGACCTTTCCTTTCAGGCGCCGGCCTCGGCCCCGACGCCCGGGTCTTGGCGGCGGGGGGTGCCTCCGGCTCCGTCACAGGTGGTCCGCCATCGCGTCCGCACGCAAGAGGGGGCGTAGTCGCAGGTGGCGGACCTACACGTCCTGGCTCACCGGGTCCCCGTGCAAGAGGTCGTGCCGACGGACTTTCCCCGACGAGTGTTTTTACCCCCGTAACAGTAACTGCAGGTCGTGGACGTGGCTCTGGTCGGGGCTCCTCAACTACTCGCCGCCGGCCGGGGGTAGGACCCGGAACTACGCGTCTCACATGAGAGCCTACCAGAGCTTCAGGTCGCCCAACTAGTGCAGGTCCGACGGCGACTCGCTCACATCCATCTTGACGGGGAAGTCCAAGGGCGACTGCTACGACATCACCTACCGTCGCAAGACCGGGACCAGCGCCAGGCACCGGACGTGAGCGTCGTGGCCGCACAACTGCCGGTGCAGGAGGCCGTGGACCTGGTGCATCGCGAAGAGCGACTTGACCCCCATCAACAGCAAGAGCAGGAGGTGGTGCTACACGTGCCACCGCCACCGCGACTCGCCCGGGCCCAACGCCGGGACCAGCAACCGGAGGTGGTCGTCGACCATCGACCGGAGGAGGAGGGCCAGGTGGTGGCGGGCTCACGCGTGGTGCGGGCTCGCGAGCAGCTAGAGCTTCTGCGGCGCGCGCGGGAGGTCGTCCGCCATCGCGTACAACCGCAACCTCCCGCGCAGCGGCAGCCACCGCGCCTACCAGTCGTGAAGCATCGGGTGGAGCTCCAAGAGCGCGTGCGCGAGCGCCATGAGGCTGACGAGCTTCTGCCCCGACACCAGCAACCACAGCGACTGGCACTGCCACTCCATCCACCGCCGGCTCGCGGCGCCGCTCGGCACCAGGTGGCGTGAGTGGAACTCATGCACGCACAGGAACCAGAGCGCCAGGTCGCCCGCCCGCCACGAGTGGTTCGGGCACAGGCTCAGCTACTCCTTCATCGGTAACCTCGCGAGTAGTTTGTCGCGGAGGTAGACCATCGGCTCCGCGGGGCGGAGCGGGAGCAGCCCTAGCACGCGAGCGTCGAGCTACTGGCGCCACGGCCGCCCGAGTAAGAGCCCGTGGCTGTGGACCATCGACCCGTCGACCTTGACGCCCCATCACGACGGCGGTCGCGGGGCGGCCCGGGCGGCGCGGCGGGGGCGGGGCCGGACTCCGTCCGGACCGCCGCCGCCGCTGACGCTGCCGTTACCCCTTCCGCAGGGGCTCCGGCGGAGGTCGCGGTCGAGGTGGGCCTGCCACGGACGACGCGCGGCGTCCCGTGTCTCGTCCTCGTCCGCCCGGCTCGGGGGCCCGCCGTCCGTCTGTCCCGCCGCACCCGTCGCCCTTGGCCCCGCGCCGCCCGTCGACGTCCGCCCCTTGCACCAGTTGCGCCGGTCGCGGCTCACGTCGCACCGGGGAAGCGGCGGTCCCCGGCCCTTCGTGTCGTAGCGCGGCCCCGGTCCGTGGCGATCGTGTCGGGCGCGCGCGTCGAGCCGCGGCTCTCGGGCAGCCGGGGCCCCGGCCCGCGGCGTTGGCCCTGGCACGCGCACACGGGCGTCCGCCTCCGAGTCGCGGCGGACCCGCGACGCCAGTCGGTCCGCCTGGACGTCACCGTCGCCCGCAGGTGGGTCCGCGCGCGTCGGGCCCTCTGGGCGCGGCCCAGGCGCGGCGGCGGGCTGGTCGGCCGGCAGCGCCGAGTTCAGGTCGTCAAGGGCGTCGCGGGCCCCGCACACGCGGCGTAGGTCGCGTATCCAGGTCGGCCCGGGCTCCCGCTTCCGCGCCCGTGGCGGCCCGTGAGCGTCGAGGGTCCGCCGGCGAGCCTCGGGGTCGCGGCCATCCCGCCGCCGGCGTCGGTCGTCGTCGTCGCGCCCGTCGCGCCCGCCGCCGCCGCCGCGGTACCGGGCCTCGGGCTCGGCCCGCGGGCTCGTGTTAGGTACGTGGGCCGCGCCGAGGCGTAGGTGGGCCGCGCCGGCCCCCCGCCGAGGGCGCGCGGGCCACGGCCCGGGAGCCCCGCCGAGCGCGGGGCGGAGGGGCCCCCGGGACCTCCCCTGTGGCCCCCGGCCCGAGGGCCAGAGGGGGCGTCGAAGGTGAAGTTCTCGTGAAACGCTTTCAAACGCTTCAACCAAAGTTCTACCGAGGAGGCGCGCAGGGCCCTCCCGCAGCGCGTAGTTGGACGCCACCGCCGCCTAGACCCACCAAGGTCCACCGAGGACGCGCCCGGGCTGTCCCGCCGCACCCTTCGCCCCGCCCGGGCGCCGCCCTGCTCCCGACGCGAGGGCCTCGCCCTGGCCGGCGTGGCGCGCCGGCTCTGGGGTCGCCGGCCGACGACGGACCCGCCACGCGAGCCGGTCGCGGGGGTCGCGGGCGCGAGAGGGGCGGGGACCGGGCCGGGCCGGGGCGGGGGCCGGGGCGGCGCATAACAAGCCGGGGACCCCCTCGGCCGGGCCTCCACGCGCGGCCCTCCTAGCGATACCTCTGCGCCCCCGCGTCGCCGCCGCCCCCGACGCCCGTCCCGGGTGAGAGGTCGCCGGAGGGGTGGGCCGGAGGGAACCCCCGTCCCGGCTTCTTCAGCGCGGCCCTTTCCGCCCGCCTCGCCGCACCCCGCCCCCCCGCCCCCCTCGACCACGGCACCGGTGGTCACGCCGCCACCGAGGTGAGAGGCCCCTGACTCGCGTTGTCTTCGGGGGTGGGGTGGGGCCGTTGCGACTAGGCACCTCTGGCGGTAGGCCCGACCTGGCTGTCCCCTCTCACTTCCCACGCCTCCGAGGGCCCTCCCCCGTCGAGAGGTCGTCGCCGACGACGGCCCCACCCCCCACCCCCCGCCTATGTCTAAATGTCGGTATACGGGCTCCGATTTCACGAATTGGGCCTCTTTAAAAGGACCTGAAACTTTGAGATATCCGCTGATTGGGTCTTATCCCAGGAAACCCAAATTTTCCCTTGAAACTTTCATTTTCTTTTCGTCAGGCTCAACTGTGAACCCTAGCCTCAACCTCAGCCGTCTCCGCTCGAGAAGAGGGCGCTCACGCTGACCGACCTCGCGTGTCAAGCGACGGCGCGCGAGTCCGGGGCTCCGGGGATCCGATACCGGCGTCGAGTCCCCGGGGCTCGCGTCCGGGCCCCCCGCCCCTCGGCAGCGCCCGCCCCCCGTGAGTCTTGGGATGCTGTCGCCGGCCAGAGGCCCGAATGGGGTAGAGGACGCCCCTTGTCGGGCCCTTCCCTCAAAATGCCAACTCTGTGTGTGACGGCGGAGGATGCCCCACGTCTACCCCTCCCCCACGAAATCTTGCTTGACTGTGGACGGAGTGAAGGACGCCCCGTGTCGGACGCCCGCTCCCCGAGCACGACACTCTGTGGGAGGGGGAGGGCGCCCCGAAATCCCGACACCGGGGAGGACTACCCTCTACGTGAACAGGCGCTTCGAGACCCAGGGTCTTGGATGAGATCGAGGAGCGGAAGGTCGCCAGGCCCCCTAGGCCTTCCTCAGGGGGGGAACATTGGGGGGGGTGGGGAGGTCTGTCGGCATCCCCACTCTCAGCAGTGGGTGAACAGGACAGAGATCTTACCTCAAAACCCTGGTCCCGCCGTAAAGGCTCGACTCGCGGCTATCGACACCTCGACCCCGTGTTTTTTATTTGTTTGTTGGCTATACCGACTTTCAATGACTTATGTCACACGAACCTGACTTCGGTCTATGAAGTCATGACTTCGTAAGAGAAGGGGGGTCGTTGCTATACTTCTGTAATAATACTGGATTTTGCATCTACCCAAAACCTTGGAAAATGAGACCCTCAAAGGTGACAATTCGGACCAGCCCTTTACCTCCGCCACGACGAGGAGGTCAGGTAGGGAATTTACACTCCAGGTCCTGGAGGGGCCTGACGGGAAGGAGAAGGACCCCTCCCAGTCTCCCGTCCTCAAGATTTTAGCGCTACCGTCCCTGCTGGGAAGGGTAGGGTCTGAGGACCCTGCGAGGGTCGGCCCTACTTCCCCTCTTCCCTTTGCCCCTGGGGACGACCTCTTCGGGACCTCACGAATAAAGCGTTATCCTGAAACTTATCCCTCCCAACCCAAATTTATTTGTTTTCCAAGACAACGTGGCGAGAACGACCAAAAACTTTTAAGTCTACGTCACTTACCCAAATCCACACCTGTACGAAAAGACCTTGCTCTGTGGACGGTCGACGTTCCCTTGGCACCCCTGTCGGGTCGTGGTGAAGGACTAAGGTTCCCGGGGCCTCCCCCTGCGTCCCTGTCTGGAACGATTGACGTACAGGTCGCTTCCCGACTCTATGCTTATTATGAAGGTGAGGGTATCTCCAGTCTTCGCCGGGGCGAGGCGGTGTGACAAACCTTACTTGCGTTTGTCCCTTTTCTAAATTTTATTAGTTCCTGCACTACACTCGCACCAGTCCTCCTCTCGACCCCTCGTCCCCTACTACCGAAGACGTGGACTCCCAGTCGCCCCACAACCGAAATACTAGAATGTCCCTCGAGAAAAACCCCCCTCCCCACACATGAGTGAGCACGGCTGACAAACGCTGGGGTCAAAAGGGTCCACCACGAGCAACATTCCTTCGGTGGACGGTCATGTCCATCTGTATTCTCCACACCCAAGGGAGGGACCCAACCCTTCTAGGGACCCTCCTCCCGTGCCGTCGGGTGCGGTCATAAGAGTGGACCTCTTAGGGTCCCTGTCTCCTCGCACCGCCCGATGTCAGGAGTCCCAGCGTGTCTCGACCTGTGCCGAGTCCGTAGTGTCGTGCGTCGGTCTGTGACTGTCATCGGGCGGTCCGAGGAGACAGGGGCCGTAAGAGGCCCGTTCTTAGGACCTCACCTAACGGTAAAGGAAGAGGTCCCCTAGAAGGGTCGGGTCCCTAGCTTGGACTCAGAGGCTTACAGGACGCAAAGGCCTCCTAAGAAATGGGGAGACGGAGGACTTGCGATGCATAGACGAAATACGCGAAAAGATATAGGACGCACGACGTCAGGTTTTAAAACTTCTCACCCCACCCTCCTTCCTTAATTCTTGTCCGACACCGAACACTACACTGAAGGCCCGCTAGGTCAACGAAGTCGCTCTGTCTAAGTCCTTAGACTTTACGAACGCCCCCGACCCCCACACCTCGAGGTCGAGACAGAGACGGACCCTTACACCCGGAGCGGTCCGGGATTGAGGAGTAGATTGACCTCTATTGTCCCCAGATCTAAGGACTGCAACGACCCCCTAATTACTCTAGACGTCCTCCTCCGACCGGGCCTAGACCGAACCCACGTTTGGGTGACACCAGTGGAAACGACAACGGCTTAGAGGTGGTTCCTCGTACGCCGGCGTCCCGGAGTACCGACGGAGAGCCCCACACTGCCTTTACCACTTCGTCTGTCACACACGACCTCTTCATCCCCGGCG
Organism: Capra ibex; assembly: GCA_006410555.1. Taxonomy (NCBI): domain Eukaryota; kingdom Metazoa; phylum Chordata; class Mammalia; order Artiodactyla; family Bovidae; genus Capra; species Capra ibex. Next base: position 93,741,336 of record SJYO01018757.1, read on the forward strand.
TCGAAGGTAGGCTGAAGGACCCGCCCCACCGCCCCCCACCACCCCTCAGACGCGAACCAGGGCTAGGTCAGATCGGACTGACAAGCACCTCTCACTTTGACCCGGGTCCTGTCCGTCCGGACGCGGGCCCCGATGCCCTTCCCCACGCTGTAACGTCATCGGACAGGCCGTGGTGGACCCCTCGACACAGACCAAGTGTCCGGGAGAGGGAGTCCGCACCGACCTCCGTCGTCGGAGAGGAGGCAGGGGAGCTCTCGACGACGTTCCTCTCTGGGGGCGGATTCCGACGAACACGCGGACCGCACCGACGGAGGGGACGGGAGGGGAGGGGACGGGAGGGGACAGGAAGGGAGGGGAGGGGAGGGGAGGGGAGGGGTCCGAGTCCTTAGCATTGACCCCAAATATAAAACGCACGAGGGACTCCACAAAGTGCACTTGACTTACGAAAATTTTTTATTTTTTATCTTGATTCTTTTGCTTCCGTCTTCGGCACCCAAAGATCACAACATGTACAAGATTTGTCGTCGGGGTTTACGAAAAACGGTCCCCGAGCTTGGTCTCGGGTGTACTTAAGACCTTAGACAAGGAATTGTTATTTAAGGACCCGGTTAGAAATTTGTCACTCCTCGATTTTCTTTGTGGGATAACCACTTTCGCCTTTTCGTTCAGGTCCGGCCCGGGGTGACACGGGGGGAAAAAAAAAAAAAAATTTCTTAAGTCTCCCTTTTGGAAAAACCCTCGTCTCAAACGACACGGGAGAAGAGAGTGACACGGGGAATGGAAACCACCTTTAACACTTTCAATGTACTACCTTGTTTCGTCCTGGAACTGAATTAGTCTCCAATTATCTTCGTTCTCCCACCTCCTTCGAATCTGGGAGTGTCTCGTGTGAGATCCATGATCACGACGGGCCTTTTGGGACGCACTGTAATACTGTCTTTTCTTCTACCGAAAAGACGAACCTTCAACGTCTCGGAGATTTATGTTCGCGACCCCAAAGAAAGCCCGAGGGTCCTGGAACCTGACCCCACACACTGGAGGCCCCAGGGACCCACTTCCGGGGGGGTCCCTTGGGTTGAGGAAGTGTACGAGGCCTTCTCTGACCGTGGACTGGTTGGACACGGACCGGGTAGGGGTTGTCTGGAGTCGGGGCTCTCCTAAGACCTTCCAAGAGTTTCGACCGTACCTGACGGGTCTTTACGACACTCGTGCCCCACTACCCGTGTCCAAAGCGAACGTTCGACGGTAACGGAGAGAGACCCCTCGACTCCTGCTCCCCTGCGACCCCTTTTACCCGGAACGGAGATGGACTCAGGGGGGAGGGGTGACAGGGGGGAGGGGGCGTGTGTGCGTGCGTGACTCGGTCGGTCCGGGTGGAGCCCGACGTGACCGGAGATCACCGGTTCGTGTCGGAGACGGGGTCGTTCGAGTGTCGGTCGTTGTCCGGGCTCGAGACCCGCCACTCACGTGCGCACCCGGGACGTGGGGACTCACACCCATCGCGGACGACCGGGACTCGTCCGGTCTGGTGTGAGGGACCCCGAGACCTCTGAGACGTCCCACTCTCCCGGTTCGAGACCCCTGGGGACCGGTTGACTTCAGGTATCGAGTGTCGTGTCCCACCCGTAACGACTTTGCGTGTGAGGTCGAAGAGTGGGTCAGGTGAGTGGTCAAGTCAAGTCAAGTCAACGAGTCAGCACAGGCTGAGAAACGTTGGGGTATCTGACGGTGTGCGGTCCGGAGTGACAGGTAGTGGTTGAGACCCTCAAATGGGTTTGAGTACAGGTAGCTCAGTCACTACGGTAGGTTGGTAGAGTAGGAGACAGTAGGGGAAGAGGAGGACGGAAGTTAGAAAGGGTCGTAGTCCCAGAGAAGGTTACTCAGTCAAGAAGCGTAGTCCACTGGTTTCATAACCTCAAAGTCGAAGTCGTAGTCAGGAAGGTTACTTATAAGTCCTGACTAAGGGAAATCCTATCTGACCAACCTAGAGGAACATCAGGTTCCCTGAGAGTTCTCAGAAGAGGTTGTGGTGTGAAGTTTTCGTAGTTAAGAAGCTGTGAGTCGAAAGAAATATCAGGTTGAGAGTGTAGGTATGGACTGATGACCTTTTTGGTATCGGTCCTGATCTGCCTGGAAACAACCGTTTCACTACAGAGACGAAAAATTATACGACAGATCCAACCAGTATCGAAAGGAAGGTTCCTCATTCGCAGAAAATTAAAGTACCGACGTTAGTGGTGGAAGTCACTAAAACCTCGGGGGGTTTTATTTCAGACGGTGACAAAGGTAACAAAGGGGTAGATAAAGGGTACTTCACTAGGACAGGAGATTTCAGAACCCCCCCACCAAAAAACCTCTGATGGACTCTGATTGACCACAGCGGTGCGCCAGACTCTGAAATGATGAGAATTTCTGGGGACATTTTACTCCTTCCCCTCGTCTGTCCTAGAAAGCAAAGACGTCGCGGCCACGCAGACGGGATTCAGACTCAGGAGGCGAGGGCCGCGTGGGGACGTCCACGTGGGGCCACGCCTGTCCCCACCACTAGCCTGGCAGCACCCACTGTGACCCCTGTGTGACCCGGCTGTACTCCTGCAAGACTGGCCCCTCTGCCTGCTGCCCCACCCCCACCCCCGCAACAGGCACTCACGTAAGAAGTGCTTTTCCAATAAGGCGATTTCCAGGTGACCTTTGATCTCATTCAAGCGATCGATCTCTGTCCGGTTGAAGTCCTGGACTCCTGCAGCCATGATGAGGGTCCCTGGACCAGCCTAGAAGGAGAACCCCAAGAAAGAGCTCAGAGCTGCCTGGAAGCACCCTGGGTCCACATCACCTGGTTCTCTCATCACCTGGCACCTCGGGGTACCCCGAGGTCCCCGCGGTCTGGAAAGGCCGCTTCCCAGAGCCCCCCCGGCCTAGGAAGGCACTGGCCCTGTGTTAGACCCTGCGTTTCAGTTCACCTCAGTTTCACCTGCCGGGGAAGGGACATCTCGGGCAAAGCAGACATGCTCGGAGCCCCGGCAAGGCCAACGTCCAGAAATGACAAACTGAAGCCACAAGCGTGCCGCTAAGCCTCCGGATGGGTCACAGCACAGCTCTCAGGCCACAGAGGGCAGGGACTCTGGAAGCCTGTCCCGGCCTGCGTGGTGACCTCCCAGGAGGGTGGCCCAGACACGGGGCCTGGTGCCCTCCAGCCTGGGGGGCCAGGCTGGCGCCCGCGGAGCCGCAACAACAGGGCTCCGGGGAGGGAGCGTCCGCGTGCCAGGTTCCCAGGGGAGCGAACTCCAAACAGGGCCCTGTCCTGGCCCACGGTGTGGCTCATTAAAGCCACCCCCACTGTCCCGCCAGGCTCAGGGCAGGCTCCAGCTACAGGTTGCCGCTGCCCGCTGGCAAGGGGCGCATCTATCAGCGCGGCCAGGCCTGCCTGGGGCGTCCTGGAAACTCCCCTGGCCACCCCACAACTGCACCCCACCACGCAACAGGGTCATCTGACCCTGGGTCCCTCCCAAAACAGGGTAGGGGAGGAAGGGGACACCCAGCCTGGACAGGGTCCGTGACTGGCTCCCGCACGCTTTCATCTCACCCGGGGCCACAGCCCAGGGGGGAGAAGCAGACGCTGAGGCTCACCCGGGGCTGCCCTGTCCCGGCCCCTGACCTCCTGGACTGCCAGCTGCTCTGGCTACTGCAGCACGAGCTCCCAGGCAGCAGGGCCCAGGCCGGCTTCAGCTGCCCGCCCCGTGGGCCTGGCAGGGGTGGGCACAGAAGGGCTGGGCAGCAGGCGAAAGGCAGGGCCCCTCTCCGCCCTGCTCACCCACTCGCCTTGCAGACGACCATGCCCCTCCCCTGCCCATCCCTGGCCTCGGCGGACAAGATGGTGGCCCCAGGGTGGAGGGCAGAGGCTGGCCTGGGAAGGTGGTCCTACACGGATCCGGATGCCGGGCTCACCATGTCAGCAACATCCCCACCGAGGCGGGCAGGGTGGCCCCTGGCGCGTGAGCCCGCGTCCTCAGAGAGCTGAAACGCGGGTCGGTCTCCGAGCGGTTGGAACTTAGCCCATCTGGAACTTGTCCCAGAGCTTTCAGATCCCTTCAGGGGCCCTCGGGTCTGAGGGAGGCTGGGATCACACAGCTGTGGCCGGCTTAGAGCCGAGGCCCCTCGGGGGACAGCAGAGGTCATGGGGGACAGCAGAGGTCACGGGGCGCGCCCACAGGAGGTGCTGGTCACCTCCACCAGGACGACACACGACCTGCCCACATGGCAGCGGTGGCACAGGCTGCGTGGGCATGAGGCTCGCGGGAGTGACCCAGGGCCCCGGGGCAGAGGTGACGAGGACAGCGTGGCCCGCTGTGGGATGCTGGCCCGCACCCCGCTGAGAAAGAGAGAGAGAGAGAGAGAGAGAGCTCCTCGGGACTGGAGAAGTGGGCTGGAGAGTCATTTGTACTCACAGCCCCGGGCTCACCCCGCTCTGGGCCCTCACCGGCCGGCTGGTCCCACCGCCACAGGGGGCGCCCTCTTCCCAAGACAGGCCTGTGACCCCCATGGCGTCCCACCCAGTAGATGCTGCCAGCCTACCAGGAGACACAGCAAGTGAGGCCCCAGCCCACCCCCGACCTGGGGGCGGGGGGACAGCTGTCCACTCTGCAGGGAACAGAGGCCATGCCCAGGCAGGGCGCGGCCCTCGGGGCTCCACAGCTCCAGCCCGCCTGATCAGATGCCGGCTCTTAGAGGAGGCAGTGCTGATAAATTATTCACTGCCACCATAAGCAAGCAAGCCCATCCCTGTTCTATTACGAAGCATTAATAATACACAGGGCCAGGCAAGTGGGCACTCACAGCCACGCCTGCAAGGAAAGCCTAGCTCAGGTGCTCAGCGAGGAACAGCGGGGCCACCAGCCCTGGGGTCCATGCGGGCGGGGTCGTCCACAGCTAGTAGGGCAGGGGGCCTCTGGGCTTCTTCGCTGACGATGGGGAGATGCAGGCAGCTGTCCCCACAGCGGGGAGCCAGTCGTCACCCCTGGCCGGGAGGGGGCTGGGGGAGCCTGCCCCACCAGCTGCCTGCCCGCTGACCAAACAGAAGCTTCCAGAAGTCAGCAGGGCCTGCTCACACCAGAGCTGCCAAGCCCCACTGAGGAGATTTGCTAGCCACGGAGAGGGCGTCCACGACCAGCCCACAGGGGCCACTGGCCCAGCTGGGCTCCCGAGGCCCAGCCTGGGCTCGGCCAGCTGCCAGGGCAGTGACACGCACCCTGGGATGGCCAGGTGCCCAAAGGTGCTGCCCTCGGGCTGGGCCAACGGCTCCCAGACATCGCCCTGTGAGCCCCTACGTCAGACTCCCGGGCGTCAGACTCCCGGGTGTCAGGCTGGGGCCCTGGCATCACTTCTGCATGAAAAGTTTCCCAATCACCCAAAAAACCAAGGAAGGAAAAGAAATCCCGCTGCCAGACAAACTACCCTCAATATGATCACGAGCCCCCACCAGGGAGGCTGGGGGTGGTGGGGAGAGATGGGGAGCAGCCTTGTCTGTGTCTGACCGGCCGGGAAGGTCACGGTCCACCCAAGGCCACGCTCGGCTTGGCACCCAAGGATGGGGACAGTGCCGGCGTCCCAGTGAAGGGCCCCGAGACCTGGGCCATGCGGCCTGGGTCGGGGGGATACTCGGTACTCACAGGGTCCCTGAGCTCCTCGCTGTCCCGGGGCGAGGTCCGAGGGATCTTCAGGGGAATCTCGTCTCCGCATTCGGTGTCCGAAGCATTCGGAGACTCGGCTAGATCGAGGAAGTCATCTCTCTTGTGACCTCTGAACCTGATTTTGTCCAGCTTCCTTAGCATGTTCAGCACTGAGCCTCTCTGCTTCACCTTAACATGACGCTCGGGGTCCCTGCAGGACAGCAGGGGGAGCAAGGTCACACAGTCAGTCACCGGCCGGCCGCCTGCCGACACACCGTCCCCTAGACAGCTCCAGGCCCCAGCCTAGGGCCGCCACCCGGCCCTGCCCTTGGGGAGCAGCCAGGCCTGCTACTCAGGGACCCACAGATCAGCGAGGCTGGGGCCTCGGTCAGCCCCACCCAGCTGGGCTGGTCACTGAGCTCAGACCCCTGTCACTGAGCCCTCTGCACCCCACAGGGGAGAAGGGAGCTCTGTCTCTCAGTGGAACCCAGCACCAAGAGGAGGCAGCCTGGAGCTGCAGGGGAGCCGCGGACCCCGTTGGGGTGGGGGCACTGCAGGAAGAAAGGCGGAGGGCTGACCCTCCTGAGCTCCCACAACCCGTCAGGAAGCACATCCACGCGCATGCCTGGGACAGCCGCTAGAACGCTGGGGCTCTGGGTGTCAGAGTCCCTTTGACCCCTGACCCTCGCTACGCCTGGCCCCGCTCCCAGGCACACAGCCAGGCTGCCCCATCGGCCCAAAACCCCTTCCTACCCGCCTGGGTGCCCTGACTCAGCTCAGGAAGAGCTCAGCCTCGCTGGGTCCCAGAGGTCTTCCTGGCACAGCCCGGCTGCGGGTACAGAACCCCACCAGCCTGGAGCGAGGGCGGCAAAGGCCGGGTGTGGGGTCATGCTGGGTGGAGGGGGAGGGGGTGATGTGTGCTGGCATGGAGGAGACGTGTATGTCAAGCGGGCAGGCACACCAGGGACGGATATGCAGTGGGGCACCAGCTCCCCACATCTCTGACCCAACCCCAGGAAAGCCCAGGGGTGGGGTATAGGCAGCCTTCTGCATGCCCAGCCAACCTGACACTGAAGCCTACGGCCCCAGCCCCCATCACACAGCTTCTTGGCCCCCAAGGTCTGCAAGAGGCCCCGGTTCCCCACGGGGCAGGGGCTCTGAATGCACCCAGGCTCAAGCCCTCCACTTCCCACTGTTCTGAGCCCCAGCTTCCACCTCTGAAACAGAATGAGCACCGATGGGAATGAGAACCAATCCAGCCAGACGATCCCAAGAACTCGAGATGACGCCCGGGCACCAACACTCAGTCTGGACCTAACAAACAGCTCGGCGATTTCCTGCAGGGTGGACAGGAAGCAGAGGAGCAGGGTGGGATCCACCCCAAACCGCCCCAGTGGGGACAGTCCACGCAGAACCGCAAGGGCAGGGAGAAGCCCTTCCTGTTTTGGACGGTGTGGGCTGGAAGCCGTTAGACCTCGGTAAAGCACTGCCCAGGGTGCCGGGCTGCAGCCCTGCGCGCCTGCCCCGCCCCCCAAGGGCCGCCCCCGGCATCATCGCTCAAAATGACAAAGCCTACGAGCAGTGGGCACCCACGAGAGCCAGGTCAGAACGAGCTGGGGCCAGCTCTGGTCTCCACAGACAGCTGAGGCCATGCCCGTCGGGGGCGGGGCTAGAGGTGCTCCTGGGACAGGGGCTTCTCAGGCTCTGGAACCCTGAGCTCCCAGCGCTCTGTAACCCTGAGCTGGCCTGGTGTGGCCCGATCCAGCAGGATGGGAGCTGGGGACCAGCCATCCGGGAAGCTATCTCATGAAGGAGCTGTGAACTCCAGATGAACTAAAAGGTTAAGTAAACTTAGGAAAAAAAGAGAGAGACTTATGTTCCTAAAGAGGGGAAGTGATGGTCTACATTAAGAGACTGGGGGGAAAAAAAATCAAAGTTAAAAAAAAAAAAACTCAGTCAACCAGACAGAAGTAAGCTGACGTTTGTTTAAAAAGCGCAGTGAAACAGGAGACGCGTGGAGCAGAGCGGGTATGTGTGAACCTGTATCTGCTGTGAGACAACCTGCACGAACTGGTAAAGCCTGGAGGACCTCGGTGCACAGACTTGCAAACCCCCCCACGCCGAGCAGAGGAGGAATCTCCGCAACAGGGGTCACCCAGTACCCGTGCAGAAACCTCTAACTTCACCAGGGAGGAAACAAGGCCAGCGATGTGGCCGAGGCCGCAGGAAGCAGGGACACCAACGCCCTGGGGACCAGCGGGTCCCCGTCTGGAGACGCGTCCCAGGACAGATCTGGCATGGGGCGCGTGTCTGGGTGCACCACAGCCAGCTGGGAGCTCAGGCGCCACGCGGGGCGCACAGACATCCCCGGGAGCCTCAGAGTGGTGACCTATGCTGCTGCCCGAGGTGACTGTCACGGACAACAGGCGTCTGCACCCCCACAAATGACACGGGACCCTGGGTGGAGCTCCTGAGAGGCTGCAAAACTTCTCCCCACAGGCCCTGTCCAACTGCTTTTCTAACTTGAAAAATAAGAGCAAACGGGATGGGAAGCGCCGCCAGGTAAAAACCTCCTTTTTTTCCATTTTCAAAGAGACCCAGGGGGACCCCTCCTCGCCCAGCACGGACAGAAGCAGGGCAGACGGCGGGTGGGGGAGTGGTCCCCGCAGCCAAGCCTCCCTCCTTGCCGGCTGTCGGGAGTCCTGGGACTCCCCGCCCCGCAGGCCGGGCCACCTTCCCTCCTGACTCAGCAAGCAAATGAGAAGGCCACCCGGGGAGGGGGACAGGGCGCCGAGGGTCCGCCCCGCCACCACCAGGACACCACTCACAGGCGCCCAGCCCACGCGCCCCCCCACCCCACCCAGCGGGGCCTCTCCTTGCAGCGCCAGCTCACCCCAACCTGCTCACATCCGCCCTCGGGGAAGGCAGGGGTCCCCACCGCCCTGCCTCTAGGCCCCTGGGTTCACACAGCCACTGGACCAAGACCCGGGGCCAGGACGCCTGCCCACCCCCACAAGGCGGGTCCAGGCTGGGAGGGGCGCTCAAGGCTGAGGGGTAGCCCACCCCACCCCAGGACCATCTCACCTCAGTCCTCCCCAGCTCTGAGATGATGGCAGGAGACTGGCACGGCCGTAGTCCATGGCCAGGGAGAGGGGAGCCGGAGCCAGCCAGGCACGAAGCGGGACCCAGAGCAAGGCTTCCCCACAAAGCCAGCATCACTGACGCCGTCTCCGCAAACCGCCCTGCTCCTTCCTGCCACGCATCCCATCCCGCCCCAGCCTCCCCAATGCATCAGCCCCCGTTCCCCGCACACCCACCCCGCACTCCCCAAGGCCCGTGGGGAGGAAGCCTGTGTTCACAGACGGGCCCTCCGGGTACCCACAGGCCCCCGGCCAGCTGCCCGCACGCCCGGCCTTCTTGGCACAGCCGCCCTCAGAGCAGGACGTGGCGCCCCGGCCCCTGAGGGTCCCGGAGAGGAGCCCCCTCGTACCTCCACACAGAAGCAGACGCTCAGAGCTGCGACACCTGCCAGGCCCTGCAGCCGCGGAGGCAGGACGGGGAGACACGGGGCGACAGGGCAAGGGGGTGCCTGGCGCTGGGGCCCGGCTGCCACCCCCGGCTCGGGGCGGTGCCCACTGAGCTGCGGGGCCTTGGGACGCCGGAACGAGGCCAGCGCTGGCCCCGGGACACAAAGCACGCTGCTCTGGAAACGCGCTGAATGGCTCCTGGACACACAAAGGCCGCACTGTCTGTGGAACACTGGACTTGGAAACCACAAAGGACGTTAGTTCCCCCACCAGCCCGAGACTCAGAAAAAAGTGGTTCCCAGCCCCACAGGTGCCGCGCCCCAGGCCCCAGCCGTGCTCCTTGCTGCCCCGGCCACACTCAGACAGCCGGCTCGGCCCAGGCCTGGCGTCACCCTCCAGTCACCTGGCGGCTCTTCCGCTGACCCCAGGATAAACGACGTCTGTTTCCCCAAATGCAGCAACCCTCGTCCTAAACCATATTCCCGGGGAGTCACAGATGTTGAACGAGGCCAGCCCCAGCCAACCGGCCGGCCCTCTGCCAGGACTCCATCCTCCAGCAAGGCGCCCCAGAGGCCCACAGCCCTGCAAGACGAGCCCCCAGGACCCCAACCTGCATGCAGCTCCAGCCAGCCTGGGGGCCCCATGCTGGGTGATCCGCGGAGCAGTCTGAATGCCCGCGATCTGGGAGGCACGGTGACCACACCCCCAACCCATGCAGAGCTCGACGCTGACTCCCACCGAGGGCCCATGGGTTTCCCCAACCTCGAGGCCGGCAGAGCAGCCACCCCCCCTCACTCAGATACACGCCTCCGTCGACAGGGCCCTGAACACTCAGATGCTCGGCTGACTCCCTGCCCACCACCCTCCCATGGCTGGACTCTGGCTGCTGACCTACTGTGTGAGGATGTTCATCGGTAGCAGGAGCCTCCGTGGACCTCCCCCAGTGACACTGGAATACCAGCCGCTCAAGTCAAACCCAGAAGAAGCTCCTGACCACCGTGACCGTGGCCATCTACAGTGAGCCCAGCCCCCCCAAGCCAGGGCTCCCCACCTGCAAGCTGGGGGCCCCCACCTCCAACCCGGGGGGTCATCTCTAAGACAGGGCCTCCCACCTCTAAGCCAGAGGCCCCCATTTCCAAGCCAGGGACCCCTCATCTCCAAGCCAGAGGCCCCCACCTCCAAGCTGGGGACCCCCACCTCCAAGCCAGGGCCCCCCAAGCCAGGGTCCCATCTCCAATCTGGAGGCCCCCACCTCCAAGACAGGGCCCCCCAAGCCGGGGTCCCATCTCCAAGCTGGAGGCCCTCATCTCCAAGCCGGGGGCCCCCCAAGCCGGGGTCACATCTCCAAGCTGGAGGCCCTCATCTCCAAGCTGGGGGCCCCTCAAGCCAGGGTCCCATCTCCAAGCTGGAAGCCCTCATCTCCAGGCCGGGCCCCCCCCAAGCCGGGGTCCCATCTCCAATCTGAAGGCCCTCATCTCCAGGCCGGGGGCCCCCCCACCACAGCCCCACAGCTGTGCTCCTCCCCACCCTCCCCCGAGCCGGGTCTGGTGCACACACCAACACAGTCCGCAGCAACTCGCTGAGACCCCTCCTGGGGCTCTGCCTGCTCCCCAACACTGGGCTTCAGCCCTGCTGACCCCTCAGGGGTCCTCTGAGCGCCACACTGGTTACCGCGGGGCCCAGCACTTCTCTGTCCAGCGCGTCCCCATACTGGCTCCTTCTGCTCCAAGAACGTCCCCCCGCCCCAAATTCCGCCTGCCTGTCTGGTCCAAGCTAGCTCCCTGGTTTAGGATTTGTCCCCCAGCCCCAGTGGTTAGAACACATGCCCGAGGGCAGGTCCCGTAGGCGCCAGGTCCGTGCCAGCCCTGCTGGTTGGCCGTTCAGTGAGGGGGGGAATGGGGCCCCCATGGGGCACAAGGCGGGGCCCCCACGACTGGGTCCTGGGTGCCAGGGGGGCCAGGCCTGCCCATTTGGAGCCGCCCAGCCACAGGGGACTCACGGCAAGACCGTGGACTCTGCCCTTGAGGCTGGGGAATCACGCGCTCCCCAAATCCGGGAACACTTAGAGCGCTTAAGTCCAAGGTTTCAACAGCCTGGGAGGTTCTCCAGGAGGAGGTGGAATTCTTCAGCGGCTTTTCCTCCTACAGTCGGGCCAGAGCTCCCCAGGCCAGGAGCGGAGTGTTGTGCGCTGTAACAGGAGAGCTGCCTGGGTCCTGCTGGCCCTGTGACCTCACCGGGGCCACAAGGGCCCGGGAGAGCCAGGCGGGAAGAGCAGGAGGGCTGGGGGGTGGTTCAGGGTGAGCCGCTTACTCCCTCCTCCGTGAGCTGGGACTGCAGGCCCTAGCGGCACGCCCGCCCCCGGGACCTCTGGGCGTAGACGCACAAGCATTCTCATCTCGGTGACTAAGGTGTGTGCTGCACGTTTACAAGCAGTATCAAGATGTTCAACACTCTTCACTGGGAACTCCGTAAAAACAAGCGACGCCCAGGGGACGGGTTCACCGATTCTTACTGAAATCCACCCCGGCCCAGTCAATCAGGACCGCGACCAACCAACAAGTGTGGCTCCAGCATGAACGTCGGTTGCTGGGTGTGCTTGTCTATGTTCACAGGACAAACCGAGGTGGGAAGGGAGGCCACGCATTAGAGGCCGACTCGCTGGTCCAGGACGCGAGAGACATCCTCGCGGAAGCAAGCGGTCACTTTCCAATGGGAGGCGCCTCCTCACTTTCCTGTGGATGCGGATGCCACACCTCAACCACCCACGAACCAGCGTCTCCCCGTTGCCTTCCCGGGTCAGAAGAGTCAACGAAAGGGAGGCGAGGCCCTGCCGGGGGGGGCGTGTCCCCATTTCCGCGCTGTGACTGCTTCCCTCGTGGCATCCTTCAAGCCGCCCCAAAGGGACGTCCGGGAGCCAGGCGATTCCCACCGTCCAGACCCCAGAGACGCCAACTGCCTCAGGACCATAACCCGGTCACACAATCCGGGAGGGAGCACCTTCGACCACTCAAGCCCTCTGCTTCCGACGTAATTTACCTGAGTTCACACACTCTCATTTCACTAGTGGCCAGCTCACAGAATTCCTGACACCTTCACAGGCAGCCTTCTGCAGGCCCACGTGAGCGGCTCCAACACACCGCCGCCCTGACCCTCCGTCATCTCGAGCTGTTGTGGCCACGGAGGATCAGGGCTCAGGGAACATGGTGCCCCCACAGGCCCTCTTGCTTCCCTGGCACAGCTCAGGGGCAGAGGTCAAACTGAGAGTCCCTGAGACGACCAAGGGGCTTCCCTGGTGGCTCAATGGGTAAAGATTCAGCCTGCAGTGCAGGAGACCCCAGTTTGATTCCTAGGTCTGGAAGATCCGCTGGAGAAGGAAAGGCTACCCACTCGAGGATTCTGGCCTGGAGAATTCCATGCACTGTATAGTCCGTGGGGAAAGGCCACCCTGGGAAGCAGGACCCAGACCACCTCGTTCATATGGGTGAGGTTCCCAAAAGAACACACCAGACCCAAGCCTCTGGAGGGGACCCCCAACCGCAGGGCCACTGGCAGGGAGGCTGGGTGGGCACACTGTCCTCACGCCCTGCTCATCACCTTCCCAGCCCCCTCGGGTCCCTGGGGCCCCTGGGTAACACTCCAGTCTTCAACCTCATGCCACATGAGAGCCCCCGGCCCGTCTGCCTAGGACAGTGAGTGGGCGAACAGCCCAGCACACTGGCCACACAGCTGTTTAACCCAAACAAAACGAAGGGGAAAACCTAAAGCTTAGGTTTGTATAAACGTGTGGTGTATAAACACACTCAGCAACAGGAAACACACTCAAGCACTCATTTCTGGGGAAAGCACTCTGCTTCCAAGTCTCCCCACTGCCCTCAGCACCCAGAACAGAGGAGATGCTTCCAGCTGGTAGGAAACACCGTCTGGATTCCCAGTTTCATCCTGACTTCCTGCCAGCACCGGAGCCCCGCCCCAGGGAGCAGAGAGGGGCTCAGGCCCGCAGCTGTCGGCGAACCAGCTCTCCTCCAGAGGCTCCTCGGCCTACAACGCTGCCGGACCAAAGGTGCAAGCCCGCGAAGCCGGGCGGTATGCGTCTTGGGCGTGGTGGCCGCAAGCCTCCCATCACAAGCTCTCTCTTTGTGTTGTAGTACAAAGCAGCTGTGGCTCTGGGCCAAGAAGGCCATCCTTCTCTGTGGCTTTTGTGGGATCTCAGTTCCCCAACCAGGGACTGAACCCGGGTCCCCAGCAGCAAAGGAGCAGAGCCTTAACCACTGGACCGCCAGGGACATCCCCAGTAAGACACCATATAAGCAGGCAGCGGCGGGCACCCGACCCCCGACGGGGTCATGGCTGGCTGCCCCTGGTCTCCAGGTGATCAGTGCCCAGCAGAACAAGGACTCACATGGGTCTCATCACCCGCCGGCCCCTAACAGGGGACCAGGCAATCACTCAGCACCAGGGTTCCCCTGCCAATGGACCCGCCAATCACACACTCGGCCGTGAACCTCGCCACCGTCAAATCTCCTTTAGGAAAGGGGTGACGGGGAGGCACCGTCCATGGAGGGACCAGCAGCCTGGACTGGCTCCAGGGTCCCAGGGGCCAGGAAGACCCCACCCTCAAGTCGAGAGCCCCTGTCTTCTCCCCTGCCCTGGGCCACGTATCCCACCCGAGCAGAGGGGCCGGCCTGCAGCTCTGAGTAACCCGTCACTGGAGGCCCCGTCCACACTCAGGGCCCCTTGCTCTGCAGAAGACAAGCAGCACAGTGACAACGTGCCCAGGAAAGCAGCAGCCAGCCCTGCCCCCGCCCCGCCTGGACCCAGCACCCTGCAGGGGTCTGCACCGCCCTCCCCAGGAAGGCCCCCAGCCGCAGAGCCGCTCTGCTCAAGGACGAGGGTCCCACGCGGGCCCCACGTCAGCGGGCAGGCCTGGCACACAGCCTGGCAGAGAATCAGCAGGTGGCAGCGTGCATTTTAAGGGACATCCTGGCCCCTTTACGTAAACCCACGTGGCCTCTGACAGTCCCCTGGGGACAGGCCCTCGGTGCCTCCAAAGCCCTGGCCTGCGGCCCCTTCTTCCTTTTTGGAGACGAGGCCACAGGTCCTCCCAGAGCCCACCCGGACTCACCCGCATATTGAGCCCTGGGATACTGACAGGCCCAGCGTGGGGCCGCTGAGCACACTGCCACAAAGGGCTTTCGGCATCTGAAACACCGCCCAGCGCGGGGAAGGCGGAACCCACATTTCCTGCTGGGCTGGGCGAGAAGGGAGCCCAGCCCTGGGCAGGGCCTGACGGCACAGGGGCCTGGCTGGCTGCCCTCACCTCACACCATCGCTGTAAAATCCACGTCCAATGACACAGAAGAAAACCCTCTGAGTCCTTTTCACACCTGCCGCCCAGGTAACCACCCAGCATGGTGGGTGATCCAGCAGAGGCCGTCAGGGGTGACAAGAAGGACCAAGCTGCTGGAGCGTGTAATGAGTACCTACTGTGTACCAGGAGCGGCTGGAACAGGGACACAGAGCAGGCAGCTCTGCCGGGGGTCAACCGGGGGTCAAGCTACGCCTCGGGCTGTCAGCTCCATGGAGGGGCCGTGGCCGCAGAGGAAGGCCCCCCAGACAGAGCTCCCGTTACCCCGGGGTCACAAGCCAGAAGGACTCGGCGGGCATGGGCAGGCATGAACGAGGCGCTCAGGTCCATTCGGGGTCACGGTGTGGGGGGCGGGGGAAAGAGCGGCCTGACCCGGCCGGCAGGTGCAGGGCCGGCGGGCGGGGACCAGTGCAGACACACCTGCAGGAGGGTGAGGACCGGGATGACCCAACACAACCCGCCCTTTCCTAGGAGACATCTTTTGGAGAACAGGCACAGAGACGCTCCCCTGTCCCACCTCACTCAATCCTCCCACAGCCTCCAGGCCTGGCGCGGACTGAGAGCTTAACAAACAGTTCAGTTAATTAACTCAGTCCTGTCCAACTCCTTGCAACCCCATGGACTGCAGCCCGCCAGGCCTCCCTGTCCATCACCAACTCCCAGAGTTTACTGAAACTCATGTCCATTGAGTCAACAATGCCATCCAACCATCTCATCCTCTGTTGTCCCCTTCTTCTCCCGCCTTCAATCTTTCCCAGCAGCAGGGTCTTTTCAAATGAGTCAGTTCTTCCCATCAGGTGGCCAAAGTATTGGAGTTCCAGCTTCAACATCAGTCCTTCCAAAGAATATTCAGGACTCATCTCCTTTAGGATGGACTGGTTGGATCTCCTTGCAGTCCAAGGGACTCCCAAGAGTCTTCTCCAACACCACAGTTCAAAAGCATCAATTCTTCACTGCTCAGCTTTCTTTATAGTCCAACTCTCACATCCATACGTGACCACTGGAAAAACCATAGCCTTAACTAGACGGACCTTTGTCAGCAAAGTAATGTCTCTGCTTTTTAATATGCTGTCTAGGTTGGTCATAACTTTTTCCCCAAGGAGTAAGCATCTTTTAATTTCATGGCTGCAGTCACCACCTGCAGTGATTTCAGAGCCCCCCCAAAAATAAAGTCTGACACTGTTTCCACTGTTTCCCCATCTATTTCCCATGAAGTGATGGGCCCGGATGCCATGATGCTAGTTTTCTGAATGCTGAGTTTTAAGCCAGCTTTTTCACTCTCCTCCTCCACTTTCACCAGGAGGCTCTGCAGTTCCTCTCTGCCGAAGGGTGGCGTCATCTGTACAGCTGCTACCGTCACCATGCCTCCCCTTCTTAATGCGACGGGGCAAGTGAGGTTCAGAGGGCGAGGTCACAGCTTCTAGAGTGATGATGGAGCCCAGAGTCCCCCCGCTCCACCCCCGCCAGCCCACCAGGACCTGCCGGCGGGACCAGGGAGCCAGGTTCCTAGAGGCCTGGCCTGCTCAGCAGCAGGGCTGGGAGTCTGCCATGTTCTCAGCAAACACCCTGATTTTGGGCATGCACGCCCAGAAGCATAAACCGTAGCCACGGGGGCCACAGAAAGCACGCAGCAGCCCTTCAAAAAACGAATGCCGGGACCACCGCACGGTCCACCAACTCCGCGGCTGGGTACAGACGGGGAAAGACTGAAAGCAGGCGCTCAGACAGAGCCGGCATGCCGCAGCTCACAGCAGCCAGAGAGAGGAAGCGGCCCGAGGGCCCTCGCGGGCCGATAGACAAACGCCATCCCTGCCAACGAGGAACCAGGGACTGTCACTCAGCCTCAAGCAGGAAGGGAGCACTCAGACAGACTGCAGCCAGAGGGCCCGAGGACCGCACGCCTGGTGAGGCCAGCGGGCCACAGAGGAGAGACTGCGATCCACTCCCACGAGGCTCTGGGGAGGCAGAGCCCCGGGACGGAGGGCAGGCGGCGGGGCCGGGCTGCGGCCGGCGAGCGGAGTGAGTGCTGAGCAGGGAAGAGGGAGAAGCTCTAAAGGTTGACTGCACAGTACGCACCGCGTGAACGCACCGCGCGCCACTGGACCGCACGCCCTGCTTCACTAGTGTCTCCTGACGACGCTGGGCAGCACGTGAGGCCTCAGTTCCCTGATCGGGGGCGGAACCTGCGCCCCTGCAGGGGACCCGCTAGACCGCCAGGCGAGCCCCTGGACTGTGCACTTTAAAGCAGTGAGCCACGCTTCTGTCGCTGCCGCGTCGTCTCTAAGCCGTGTCCGACTCTTTGCAACCCTGTGGCCTGCAGCCCGCCAGGCTCCTCAGCCTGTGGGATTCTCCAGGCAAGGACGCTGGAGTGGGTGCCCCTTCCTCCTCCAGGGGATCTTCCTGACCCAGGGATGAAACCTGTGTCTCTTTCTTCGCAGGCAGATTCTGTACCCTTGTGCCGGAAGCCCCCAAGCCATATGTATATTTCGCCCAATAAGTATGTTGTATTTTATCATATGTATTGTGTGTATTTTGCCATATTTACGCAAACAGAGAAAGGGAGGGAGAAAAGAGACGGCACACAAAACTCTAGAATAATCCATGAATCTAATGTGATTCCCCGAAAAGAATGACAAGGTTTCAGAGGAAGCAAGACAAGCCGCGTCTACGGCTCATAAGGAGAAACAAGCCGACAGCCGGGAAAACTCTGACGAGCACGCGTGTGGGGCCTTGCCACGAGCACGCGTGTGAGGGAGGCCGGCAGACTGGCCTTGCCACGGAGTAGACACGACGGAGGGGCCTCCCTGGTGGTCCAGTGGCCAAGACCCCACACCCCCAGTGCAGGGGGCCCGGGCTCGATCCCGCGTCAGGGAACCAGGGTCGCACACGCCACAAATAAGGCCGGACGCAGGCCGACATGTGATCTGAAAAATAAATAAACAAAACACCACGCAGCTACAGTCAAGAGTTAAAAGTGGGGTGACGGCACATGAATACTGGACGGGGCCACGAAACAGATGCGCAGAAGCGGGCCCAGACCGAACTGGGGCCTAAGCGGCCTCCTGGGCAGGGGGGAGACACGCAGCCCTCAGCAAATGAACGTGGGGTGGCCTGAGCTTCGTGGGAAAGACAACCCTGGAGCCACACCTCACACCCTCCCAAAAAACTCAAAACGGACCAAAGACTTGAGTGTAAAATAAGGAAGGCGCAAAGGAGCCGGGAGTGGGGGTTGGCACTCAGAACCTGGGGCTGGACAGGGCGAGACACACAACACATGATAAAGGAGAAGACGGATTACCCTGGAAACATTTCCACAAGGCAAAAGCCTCCACCAGTAGTCAGATATAAACGCTGACACGGGAAAATATCTGCAACACATATTAGGAAAGATTAATTTGTCTGACTTTGAAAAGCAGCCCTAGAGGAAAACAGCCGAGAGAGAGAGTCCACAGCAGAAGAAAACAGAGAACTTAAACACATGAGACGGCGGTTAACCTTCACTTACAAAGAGAAAAACAGAAATGAAGATTACACGGGGAAGCCATTTCCCGAACAGATTGGCGGAGACGCGGCGTGTGGGTGAGACCACGAGGAGGCGGGGGTCCCCCAGTGGGGGGTGGAGCGAGGGCAATTCTGCAAAATCCAGCGAAATCACACTTCCGCTTCCAGGAGTGTCTCCCACTCACACTTGCAAAGTGACGTGCGGCAAGGCCGTTTCATACAGCGTGCGCCAGCTACCTGCCCGGAGCGGGGTCCTTGCGAGGGGGTGTCCCCCCCACCCCTGAGTCCTGGGACTACGTGGGGGGAGGGGGCATGGAGGAGGGAGACCCAGCCGGGGCTTCAGCCCTTCTGAACAGACTTCCTGCATGTGTGGACCAGACCATGTCCACGAGGTTCAAAATTAAGGTTTTAAAATAAAAGAAATAGAAAGGGCTCAAACAAAAGAGAGAGCTAAAAAAGCCCTCACTCAGCACACCAGGGACCCCTCTCTCCCGCTGCTCAGAGTGTGGCCCAGGAGCCTGGGGGTCCCCGAGACCCTTTCAGGACACCCAGGAGGCCAGATTTGCTGAGCGGCACCCTGAGAAACCCTGTGCTTCCAAGACTGGTCCTCCTGATGGGTGTGGGGGTGTGATGGGTGCGGGGGACTGGAGAACCCAGCTGTCTTCAGTTGACCAGACCTCGTCAAGGCCTGCAAAACCACCAGTGCCCCTTCACTAATTTCCCCCATTTTGGGAAAACTAGTGATTTTTTTAATAAAAATACATTATTTATGTTAACGTGTAAGGGGTTTACAGTGGGCAGTTTTTGATAAATCAGCATTTGTAAATTTCCTAGCTTAATTTCTAACATGGGAAAGAGCAACGGATACATCTCACACAAGCACTTTCTGGTGACTTTGCTAACTCACGAGCAGTGGGGTTCTGAGACTGGAGCCTGAGACCCCTCGGCCTGTGCCGGGGATGTGGGGAAGGGCTGCAGGCACAGCTTGCGCATGGTGCCCGGAGGGCGGCCCCTCCAGCCTGAGGCGCCCATGACCCCAGCCCTAGCCTTTGGGCAGCTGAACGTGGGCACCAGCAGGGAGCTGTGTCCACAGACATAACCCAAGACGCAGGGTGGGGGTGGGGGGAAGAGGCAGAGAGTCGGCCACACGTGTGAAGCAGGCTGGACAGCCGGCCTGGCCTGGCCCCCACACCCACCCCTGGCCCCTGTGTGCCCTACAGAGCGGCCCGGGGTCTCACACACACTACACCCTGGCCCAAGCTCCTCAGTGGGGGTGGGGGGCCGTGGGCTGGAGGCTCGGCACCAGGAGAGGGCATGGTCTCGCGGGTGGGGGTGGGGGGCGCTGAGCCATCCTGACCTGCAGAGAGACCCTCACAGGGAGCTAACATCCTGCCACAGGCGAGCGGCAGGTGGGTGCCGGGCTCAACCGACACCTGTGGGCACAGTTACAAGCTGGAGACGGGGTTCTCCAGACCCCCGGAGCTGCCCGCCTGGAGAAATCAAGGCATGCAACGGCCCGTTTCCAAAAGAGGTGCTCTGGAAAGAATGATTCGGTGGCTAAAGGGCTCCTCCATCTGTAGGACCCTGGGACAAATCGTCTTGTAAACGACAAGCCATCCGGGAGCCTGACAGCTGAGACTGCAACTCTTCTCTTTACAGGCAATTTCACGGGGAGAGCGCATCACTGGTAGCAAGATGCACCTGGGATTCTCCTGACCCGGCCTCGAGCGGAGGGCCCCACGTGGGCAGCGCCTTCGGGCAGTCGCTTTCCTGCATGGGGGATTAAAGCAGAGCAAGTCCTTGCTCCGCGAGGACAGACATGGCAGAAACCACCGGCCCACGTGGCTACGATGCTTCAGGCAGCTCGACTGTGCACATGTTTTAAGCTCCGTCTTCCAGAGAACCGAGTGAAGACACGAACAGTGCAGGTCACGGCCCCAGGAGACGTCAGCTCTTAGTAACCGGAAGCACAGCTACGTAACGGCTCAGGGTCTGATGATGCGACCGCTCACACACAGACAGGCCCCTCCACCAGTGCCCTGGGCAGCCCTGACCACACAGGACTGTCGCCCCAGGTTCCACCAATCTGCCAGGGATCCGCTAGTCTCGGGGCGTCCTGACCTGACTCCACCTCCCAGCCGGCTGGCCCCGCACAGCATGTGTCGCGGCGCTTCATCGTAGGCAGGGCAGGGGCACGTAAAGGGTCTCGCGTCAGGCTGTGCACAGACAGGGTCCCACACCTTGTCAGCAAGAATCCTTGGGCAACGAAAACCGATGAGCAAGACAGAGACCACCCCCGCCCCACCTTCCCCCCGACACCACTTTCCCAGGCTCCACCTACCGCGGCAGAAGAGAACCAAACGGCTCGCTAGCATTTTCAAAGCCTAACCGCAAAAACACGGCCACTGACAAACTCTCAATGCGCTAAAAAACCATACTCATCAGAACACGCCTCGTCCTGCTGCATCTGAAAGGCGAGTTAGAAAAGCAGATAAAACGGATAAAAACCTCCACTCGCTATAAACTTGTCCCCAGAAGCGTAGCCTGCAAATACAGCTGCCCTTGTTTTCGTCCTAATTAAAACCCGGCAGAAACCCGAGGGCGCTCACTCAGGGGTTCCCCCAGACCCGCGTCAGAGCACAGCTCACCACATGTCCTCACCCACACGCCACAGGGGCTCCGATCGCCTCTCGAGGAAAACCGGACACGCCACGGAAACAGAGTCCCGGGCAGCCTGTGGGCACTAGGCTCCCGATCCTGCCGGGATCCGCCGGCCCTGGGCAGCTGGGCTGGTCTGCCCAGGGGGCTCCCGTGCCCACACCTGGCCAGGCCACCAGCATCAAAGCATCAAAACACCTGCTCGCCGGCTGAAGCCACTTCAGAACCCTCCCAGCCCACGGCCGAGAGGCTGGAAGGTCTGGTCCTGGATTCCCCAGGGAGGGCAGGACTCAGGGAGAGCAGGCGTGGATGCCTGGCTTAACCAGACGGATGGGTTTCTGATCGCTCCTGGGGAGGCTGGGCCACCCTGCAGCTCCATTAGGAAGCCTCAGCAACAGCGGGAAAGGCCCTGAGATGACAAGACAAGGTCGTCTTCGGGGCCTTGCCTCTCAACTCCGAAAGGGAACAGAATCCCACCAACTGGCTCAGCGCACAAGACAGGAAGACCTACAAAGCCCTGCCAAGCACCCTGGCACCAACCCCCGTCCAGAGCTCCAGGAGGCCCAGCCCCACGGACCCCAGGAGAGGGGTGAGGCACCCGTGATTAACATGCAGCTGCTGCGGCAGGCGGCCCGCGACCCCGCAGGAGAGGCGGCCCGGACCCCGGTCACTCCCTCACATGCACCTGGGCGGGCTCACAGCCCTGGCCCACCCCTGCGGCGCAACAGGTAGGACCGTAAGGCTGGGTATCGTCACGGGGAGCTGGGCTGCGCAGCCGGTCTCGGGAGGCGTGGGGGACGCTGCGGCCACTCGGGCCCCAAGCCCCTCTCGGAGCGCTGGACCCGTGCACGCACGACCCTGACCGTGTCCACAGAGAGCCCTGCCCTCCAGTCCAGCCGCTGGGGACCTGGGCTCGGCGTGAAGGGCAGGGGGTGGCCAGGCCCCTCGCTGGGAGGCTGGCTCATCCTTCCCCACCGCGAGGCCCCAGCACGGCCACCTCTTTCCCAGACGAGCCCACGAACAGGACAGCGGGAACATCTCACACCAGAGACCAGGGAGACCCGGCTTGGCCGCTGGCCGTGGGCGGGCAGTGCCGGGCGGTGCTGCAGGCCGGGGGTTCTCTGTGCTCACACAGGGAGCCCTCGATGACCCGGGGGGCGGCGAGTCAGGAGAGCTGCTCCCCTGGTGACTGCCTGCGTGGCACAGGCCGGAGGGTGCACACAGGGCGGGCGTCGGCCCCTGGAAACGAGGGAGCTGGGGGCACACAGCGGAGGTCTGAGGCCCAGCGACGACGGGGGCGGATCCGGAAGGCCCCAGCTTCTGGTGGTGAACTCGAGGGTGCCTGTTACAGCAAAAGCTACAGACTGAACAGATCAGAGGTCCTGCCTGGCCGGAGGAGGCTGCACACCATGACCCAAGGGCTATGACGCCCCAGATTCAGCGCACCTGTGGTCCAAAACCAGGAAAAACGGAGACCCGGCCCAGAAGTCTCCCCTGAGAAGTCTCCATGAGGCCCATACACGCTGCTCCAGAAACTCGGTCTCGGAGGGCGGCGCATCCTGCAACCTGCCCCCGCATCCAGCGGCCAGGCAGCCCAGAGGCCCCCGGACCATCTGCTGGATGGACCAGAGCCACCGGCCCCTCTGCCGCGTCCGTCTGAAGGCCTTGCGTTAAGGACGCTCACAAGCAGGCCCACCTGCAGGGAAACTTCTCGCTAAAGCTGTGTGTAGAGGAAAAAAAGAGTTGGCAGGTGGAAATCCAGCCGCAGCTTGTCAGAATTCAGCCTCAAGTCAGAATCCACGAGGACTTTTTAAACCTCTCCAGAAGACTTACTTCTGCTCTGGGTGAAGCGTGTGTGTCAGTCACTGAGTCGTGTCTGACTCTTTGTGACCCCGTGGACTGTAGCCCACCAGGCTCCTCTGCCAGTGGGATTTCCCAGGCAAGAATACTGGAGTAAGTTGCCATTTCCTTCTCCAGGGGATCTTACTGATCCAAGGATCAAACCCAAGTCTCCAACAATGCAGGCAGATTCTTTACCTTCTTAGCCACCAAGGAAGCCCCTGGGTAAAGACGAGGGTCTACAAACCAGGCGGCAAGTCTCCATGTTACTCAGGAACAGTATTTGTAACCATCTGAAAACAGTGAAGATAAAATCGATTCTTTTATGTTTGTGTTGCAATGATTTTTTTTTCCTAAACTGACATGGAGAGAATCCTAATTTAGGTTATGTTGGCGCACAAAAATAATCCCAGAGTAGGGTTCATATCTTCTAATTACACAGAATTTAGGACAAAATATTCATGCAAGTGATTCTGAAATACTTTGTAAATAGGTCATCATCGGCTCTTTCTATTGCCAGGAGTTTTAAACTCAGCACAGCAGGGTCAGCCTGTGTGTGCAGACCCTGTGACAGGCAGGGGCCTGCGGTACCCTTCCATGGTGCCAGCCATGTCCTGGACTGGCTGAGGACCGGACTGACAGTTTGCAAAAGCCAGTGGGAGGGGCTGGTCTGAGAAATGTGAGCCTAGGGCTTCCAGGTGGCACTGGTGGTACAGAACCCACCTGCCAACACAGGAGATGTAAGAGAGGTGGGTTCAATCCCTGGGTCAGGAAGATCCCCGGGAAAAGTGCATGGCAACCCACTCCAGTATTCTTGCCTGGGAGTCCCATGGACAGAGGAGCCTGGCGTGGTCCACGGGGTTACAGAGAGTCAGACACGACAGAAATGACTTGGCACATGTGCAAGGAAGGCAGAGACCGTCGGGACGGAAACCGGCTGGTGGAGAAGGCGGCAGGCCCCCCTGGTCTGCTCCCAGCCGAACAGTGACACGACCAGGAGAGAGACCCAACCCGGCCGGGCCCCGCCCTGAGCGGCCGAGTCAGCGTGAGGCCTGGGCACAGCGTCCTCACCCCAAGGACTCAGCGCCAGCAACTCACCACTGGTGCGGCTTTTCTCGTTGTTGTTTTCTTTCTGATATGAACCATTTTTAAAGTCTTTACTCAATTTGTTGCAATATTGTCTCTGGTTTTTATGTTTCGGTTTCTCGGCCACCTGAGGCGTGTGGGGTCGAGCTCCTGGAGCAGGGGTCGAGCTCCTGGAGCAGGGACTGAACGCACTCCCCATGCACCGGAAGCCGAAGTCTTAGCCGCTAAACCACCAGGGAAAGCCCCACTTCGTTTTTCTAATCACAAAGTTAAGGGGATAATTATCAAAGATACACAGTCGCGTAACTTAAAAGGAGATGGATGGTCAACTCAAGTCAGCGAGGTGGGGAGTCTAGGGGGACAAGCGCCAGCCAGCTGGCGCCCCCCCCAGCACACCCTGATGCCCTCGGCCAAGCATCGGGCACACCAGGACAAGGGCACGGACCCTCGCGGGGCCCACGGTTAGTGTCCCATCAACACCACGGGCCTGCCCCCTCCCTTGGTGGGGGGCGGAAGGCGGGTAGGACTCAGACCTCCCAGGGGTCTACCCAGGGACGTCAGCCTGGCCCTGTTTAGATCCGGTAAACGTGGGCCCAAAACCACACAGTCCACTCTCTGACACAGCAGCAGTTCAGCCCTGAATCAGATAACCAAGAGGAAGAGGCTTCCCCAGCTGCGGGGGCCATCCCCTCACCGGGAGCCCTCTGACCCCCACTCACTCGCCCGCCAAGCAGAGACAAGGTGGCCCCTTCCAGGGTGGCCGTGGTGAGGGCAGCCACCCACACACACACCCTGGCCCCACCAAGGGTGGGTCCTTGCCCAGGGCATCCTCAGGCAGCCTGCCTGCTGCCCTCCGGCCAGCCCGGGCCCCGCCCTGTCCCTCTGGGTTGGTGAGGAGGGGTCCCCGACACCCCCGGACTCCTCTGAAGACAGCCAGTTCCTGCACAGCAGAGGCGGCTACCTGATGCCGACCATCACATGGAGGCTTCTCTGCAGCTGGCGAGCAGCCGTGTCTCTCCTCCTGCCTCCAGTGGGCCGGTCTCTCGCCAACGTGGATGGACCTTGGCACCCAGGAGACCTGACTCCCCTTCCAGGCGCTGCCAGGGGGCCTTCCCAGAGGCCTCTGCTCCTCGCCTGCCAGGCGGAGGCAGGGATGCGGGCAGTCACGTGGGCTACTGGCCGTGCACGCTCTGTCCTTCCCACCTGCAGGGAGGCGCCCGGGGCTGGCAGCCCATGAGGGTTACTGGGGCAGACACGTGTGCCAGGCTCTGCCTGCCCCAGAGTCACAGTCCTAGACGTCCAGCTTCACAGGTGATACTCGGGCCGAGCCCAGCACCTCGCCCCCCAGACCAGCACTGGTCACCGTTCCCCCAGCACGAAGGCTGCCACGGAAGGAGCAGTAGGCACAGGGGTGGTCCCCGAGGCCTGGCCCGCCCTCCTGGGCCATCTTGCCGGCAGCTCCGCCCATGACCCCAGCTCCCCGGCCCAGAGCTCTCTGCCTGTTGACTCAGGTTTCACTTCCTCTCCCTCAAACCTGTTTGGTGGCAGTGAAGCCACAAGTCTGCTGAAGAGCAGGGTGAACCTCAGTCCTCTAAACCCCGCTCCCGGTCCAGCACCCGTGGGTCCCTGCTGCCACCCACCCCCTCCAGCCCTCTCTGACTCTTCGGTTGCTGATGTGTCCACACATTTCCCAACTGCCTCCAACAGTGGTGGTGAAACAAGACGCTTTTCCTCCTGATCCAAAAGGTACTCGCCTAACAGGATGGGGAGGGCAGGGCCTGGGGGCATGCCGCAGGGGAACCCCCCACTGCAGGCAGCAACGGGCACAGGCCCTCAGGGGGACCTCCCATCCAGTCTCCCCCAGACCTTCCTCTCTGGACGGACTAGGAAAAGAGCTGCAAACACCAGCCCCTGGATGCCAAGGCCGGCACAGGACCCCAGGGGCACGCCCAGGGATCGGGAAGGGGGACACCTCAAGGCTCAGCCTGCAGAGACAGGGGCAGTGGCCCCCACCCAGCCCGTGCCCCCCAGGGCTCCACCCCGGGGGCCCCGCACCTGCAAGATGACTCCTCCCCTCTCAAGGCACAGCCGTCAGCAGCATAAGCACTCTGTGGTGACCCCGTGGGCGTCCTAACTCGGTTCTTCTCAGAGGGAGATTCTGATGATACCGGAGGTCAGTGTGTTTTCTCAACGACTCAAGTTGCATCAGAGTTCTAAATGCCAAGCTCTTGCCCAAGGCCACCGCTGACACCCGTCTCCTGGTCTCTGCCACCCCAGGAGCCCTCCAGGCACGGCCCCCCTCCCCCTCAGCCGTCAGTGCTCAGACTGGGCTCCACCCAGGAGTGTGGCATGGTGCCCACCACACAGACCCCATCCCGACGGTAGCTGTGACCCCACAGATGACCGCAGTCAGCCCAGAGCTCCGCAGTCGGAGACAGGGAAACGTGTCCAGCTGAGTATCCCCTGGCGGCTGCCTGTGGCTATTATGGGGGACCCAGGAGACCCTCAAACATGAACCAGGAAGCAGAAGGGACAGGGGTGGCACGGCAAGGAGCTGGGGGGGCCACCCAGCGGCGGGGGGTGGCGGCGGTGAGCAGGGAGAGCCGGTCAACAGGACCGCAGCAGGTGGCCTCCAACAGGGCAGGGGGCTCACTCCTGGGCAGGGGGCTCACTCCTGGGCAGCGCCCCAACCCAGGGCAGCCCCCGCCCGCTGAGCCCCTGGCCAGCTCCCCCTACCTCCTCAATGCCCTCTCGCAGGACCAGGGGATGCGTGGCACCATCTTGGTGAGGGCCCAGCCCCACAGCAGGGGGATGAGCACCTTCAGGGTGCTCAGCTGAGGGGGCAGAGAAGGGACAGACGGCCACGTGCCAGCCACGCGTCCCACAGGCCCGCCCCCAGCATGGCCTGGAGCCCAGGCCTGCCAGAGGGGTAACCACACACTAGTGGGGTCTCCAGGAGCTTTGGAGAGGGCTGACCTTAGGTAGACTGACCCAGGCCAGCTCGCGCCTCTCCCAGGAAGGGTGACATGGTGACCCACAGGTGTAGACGGCACTGTGTGAGCAGGGCCTCCCCACGCACGTAGACAGCACCGTCCACACCCAGCCTGGCCCACAACACGTGGTGCACGGGAACCAAGACGCTGAACCACGCACAGAGGCCAGCCGGGGTCCTGTCCACGGTCCCCGCCACATTATCAAGAGGGGCACCTGCAGCTCCAGGCATCTTCCGAGCCTGCCACGTGGGCAGGCCCCTTTGCTCTGAAGGGCAAAGCCAGCAAACACCCGGCCAGGACCAGGGTGCCTGCACCCTGCCCACCAGCTCAGCCCTAAAAAGGTGGGCACCCGGCCGCTGCTCACTGCCCCACCTGCCCGTGGTCCGCTCAGCAGCCTCCAGCCGCCACGCCCCACCCCCAGGCCGGAGCCAGCGTGAGACCCGAGAGCGCCTGAGCAGAACTCCCCCAGTCCTCTCCTTCCCAGAAAGGGACCCAGCCTCCGAGCCCCGGCCCTGCTCCGCTGCGAGTGCCCGGGCCTGCCAGTGTCTGAGTCAAGCTCCCAAGGGTTCGGCCGGCAGCCCTTCTCCTCATGCGGCCGAGGCCGGGCCTCCAGGCTGTGTTCAAAGCTGGCTCTGCGTTCACATTTCAAAGGGATGCCACAACTGTGCCTGTCCTCACAGGCCGGGCGGGGGGCGGGGGTGGTGGCCAGGCACGGCAGGGGGCCCCCCAGTTCCCTTTCTCTCTCCCTGCAGCCCTCCTGGGGGAGGCAGAGGCCCACTAGCCCCTGCAGGGCCCACGCACTGCGCAGAGAACGCCTAGCGGCAAGCGTTCCGAGCCGAACAGTGAGGACCCGGGGGAGCGGGAGCTGCGGGCACACAGCACTCCAGCCCTTGAAGCCGCTCCCCAGGGCCCAGGACAAGGCGGACCCCGCTCTGTGGGTACGCTGGAACTGAGGGGTTACGCCACAGGACGGCGAACGGGGGAGCCGGGTCTCCCGCTGCTGGAAAGAAACTGACTCATCAGCAAGGGGAGACTGCAGACTCGATCACCAGCAGGAGCTCACGGCTCACTGAGTGCGGACACGGGCGGCCCCACACAGGAGCGGCTGCAGGTGTGTGCCCGCCCTGCTCCGCCAGCTGAGCGGGCCCAGACCAGCGACACCCTGGCAGCACGAGGTCGGGCGCCCGGACCTGCGTTTCTGAAACCATCCTCCAGTGAGAGGAGAACTGGCCGATTCCAGGGCTGGGAGCACCCGTCGGGCCGGGAGGAAGGAAGGAGCTGCCCACATCGCCCCACATTGACGGAGGCTCATCAACAAAACCCAGGAGCCTCCTGGAGGCGTTCCCAGCGGCCAGAACCGGAACTACTGGCCCCACGAAAGAAGTGGGACCGCACTGGAACTCGAGGCATAAGTGCACATGAATCCACACCGACATTAGAAATGACTGAGCAAACGAATAAATAAGGGCGAAGAGACAAGTCCCTGTCCAGAAGACTCCAAATCACTTACAGACACCCTACCCTCAAATCTCTCCCTTCCTTCCGGGAAGGACGGCACAGACAGAGGGGAAAGGGTCCGTCTACATCAGCCGGGCGACTGCGGCCAGCATCACAGGGGCCAGTCACATTGACGGCACGCGCCCTGATGGCGTGAGTGAGGGCTCGTCACCTCTCTGCTCTTCCTCCCAAAACCCACAGTTCAGTTCAGTTCAGTTCAGTCGCTCAGTCGTGTCCGACTCTCTGCGACCCCACGAATCGCAGCACACCAGGCCTCCCTGTCTATCACCAACTCCCGGAGTTCACTCAGACTCACGTCCATCGAGTCTGTGATGCCATCCAGCCATCTCATCCTCGCTCGTCCCCTTCTCCTCCTGCCCCCAATCCCTCCCAGCATCAGACTCTTTTCCAATGAGTCAACTCTTCGCATGAGGTGACCAAAGTACTGGAGCTTCAGCTTTAGCATCAGTCCTTCCAAAGAAATCCCAGGGCTGATCTCCTTCAGAATGGACTGCTTGAATCTCCTTGCAGTCCAAGGGACTCTCAAGAGTCTTCTCCAACACCACAGATCAAAAGCATCAATTCTTCGGCGCTCAGCCTTCTTCACAGTCCAACTCTCACATCCATACATGACCACAGGAAAAACCATAGCCTTGACTAGACGGACCTCAGTCTAACCCAGAGGAAAACATTCAGTTCTGATGGGGTTTTCCAGCTGTCCAAACTCCAAGGGAGATGGATCTGCAGTGAACCTAATATCCCTCAAGACTGCAATTCCCTGCTGGCCCAGTGGTTAAGAATCCGCCCGCTAACGCAGGGGGTCTGAAAGGATCGCACATGCTGCTGAGCGACTAACAGCCCATGCGCGGCCCCAGAGAAGAGCGGCCCTACTCAGCGCAGTCAGCAAGAGCCCGTGCGCGGCGGCCCGGACCCAGAGCAGCCAGGAATGAACACATAAACACGCTTAAAAAACTCCTCCACTGTCAAGCCATCAAACAGAAGGGAAGTCCAAGAAACTGTCCCAGTCCAGAGGATCGGAGCGAGACGTGACATAAACGTGACGTGGTGTCTCGGGTGGGGTCCTGGGGTAAGAAAACAGGACATGGCCTGAAAACTAAGGAAGTCTGAACAAACGACAGGCTTCACTTGACGACGTATCCACACAGGTCCGTTCATTAACGAAAACGCCGTTCCACGCTAAGGTCTGAGACGGTAGTAATAAGAGAGGCTGTGGGAAGGGACAGGCACGGGGCACCCTCTTTGCGATCTTTATAAAGTTTCTGTAAATCGAAAACTGTTCTAACAGACATGCTTGATTATTAAAAGAAAAGAAAACCAAACAGCCAGCAAGCAGCTCAGCGTGGGGCGGGGCGGGCAGGGCAGGCTCACTCAGCACTTATCCCATCACACCCAGGACACCTACAGCCAGACCCGGGCCTGACCTTGAGCCGCTCTGGAGGACACAGACGGCAGAGCTGCGAAGTCCAGTGATCACACACTAACAAAAGGTAATCAAGGGGAGAAACAGCGGGGCAGCCAGAGATCCCGTGGGGTCCACGCCTTCACAAACACGCCACCCCCCACCATCTGCAACCCTTCACCCCCAGACCCTGTCTCCAATGAGGCCAGCCAGGGAAGGGATGGAAAGGGGGACCCCTGCCCTCCAGGAGCTCAGAAGGCAGGCGGGTAAAGAGAGGAGCACACATAGGACAACAGGGACAAGGGCCCTAAATGCGGGGGCAAGGGAAGGCCAGGAAGGCTGCCTGGAGGCGGTGACTTGCGTGCAGCTCACATGAGAGCTAACTGCGTCGAAGGCCACTGAAAATGAGTCACGTGAAATGGCTCACGGTGCCAGCACGGAGTTCTCAGACAGCCACGAACTGACCTGACCCCAGGCGCCTGGTGAGGCAAGGAAAGCCGCCCCAGACTCATGAGAAAACGGGGTCCAGGGCCACGTGGGGTTGGGAAGAGAGGCCGCACTTCCCAAGAGGCGCCCCGCACACTTCTGCCACTGCACGCTGCCACACAGATGAAAACGCACCCCGCTAAGTGACGGAAAGCAGAGTCCAACGGCCCCAGAGCGTTATGATTCCACAGATACGAAAGGTCCCGGACAGGCAAATCCGTGGAGACAGAAAGCAGATTAGCGGTTGTCAGAGGCTGGAGAGAAAGAGGGAATGAGTGATTGCTGAAGGGGGTGATGAAAACGGTCTAAAATTAGACTGTGGTGGCGCCTGCACGATTCTGTGGATCCGCTGGAAGTCGGTGAGCTGCACTCGCGATGGGTGGGTGCCGCGGCATGGGAACTGGACCTGGGTCAAGTGTACCCTTCTCACTGTCCAGGCCTGCCCCCTGCCCTCGGGGAGCCCGGGCCCTCCCCACTGCCAGGCCCCCAGCTTCACTCAGCCACAGGTGGGCTCCCCACAGCCAGTACCCCAGGACCCAAAGCTGCTGGCCCCTGGAGGCCAGGCTGCAGAGGGGCCCCCCAAGGGCAGAGCAAGGCCGTGGCCTCAGCTCGTTGCAAGGAGCGCCTCCACTCACTCTTACCCTGGCTGCTGAGACCAGGACAGGCGGGAAAGCGCCAGCCCCTGCCTTCTGGGAGGAGGACAGTGACTGGCCAGGGAGGGGGCAGCAAGCGAGGGGGGCTCTGTAGTCAGGGTGCCCAGGGAAGGCCTCCCCAGCAAGGCGGGGTGGAGCAGAGATGCGCCCAACACAAGGGTCTGCCGTGCCAACAGCCCTGCAGGCAGCACCCACCGACCGAGGTGGAGGGCGGAGGGCTGGAGAGGGAGGCTGGGCCTCTCGGACCCAGGGCTGGGCTCAGCTGTGCCCACCCCGTACTCCACGCTGGGGGGTTGGGGGGGCCTCCTGCCTCTGTGTGCCACATACCCCGCCCACAGGGAAGGGCTGGAGGCAGCGGCGTGTCCCACCGAGGCAGGGACCTGATCACAGAGGGGTGAGTGTTTCCCCGGAGGCCCCCAGACCACCAGCCCTGATGGCGCAGGCACACATGGTTCTCCCAAACTGGGTCTGGCAGCACCGGGGGGTTCTGGGTAGGCATGCCTCCCCACGACAAAATCCATTCCCGAGGGACAGAACTAGGCTCTCTGAAGGCCTCCCCGCTTCAGAGGGAGCCGCCCAGGACCGGAGTCAGGTGTCGCTCCCGGGGTGTGCTCTGAGGTCCCTGGGGACAACCAGGGCCGCTCCACCCAAACCAGCCAGTGCTGGGGAGGGGGTGCGCTGCCCTCCTTAACCACGACTCTCCTCCTGGGGGAAGCGCAATGGCTGGGGCCCCCACCCAGGGCTTTCCTGGGGCAGGCAGTGCAGATGCCGCCAGCTCGGGCCAGGGCCAGTTTCTGGGCCTCGGCCTTCTGCATTCCACACCTAGACCTTTGTTTCCTGAGGCCCAGAGAGGCCAAGCGTCTTGCCCAAGAACACACAGCGACAGACTGGGCGTTTTCCCCACTTGACCCCGCCTTGCATACGGTACTCAGCTTAGGGACAAACACCCAACTCTGCCACTCACCAGCATGTGGCCTCAGGGGAGTTACTTAACCTCCCTGTGCCCAGGCTGCCTCATCTGTAAGAGGGAGCTAATAACAGCCCCCAAGCTCCAGCTGTTATGAAAACCAATCATGTAAAGTGCAGGGAACACGACCAGGCCTGGGGTAAGAGATGCTCTTGCCATCAGCGCACCTGTGATGGCACAGAGCCTTCTCATCGTGACCTTAAATTTACTCCTTATGTTTCTTTCACAAACCCCCAGAAATTCCACTGATCATCAAGGCCTAGCCTCTGCAGCCAAACAACCTGAGTTCCCATCCTGGCTGAGCCACCTAGCTCATCGGGGGCTGAGACCAGCCGCCCACCTCTCCGGACCTGTTTCTGCATCTGCGGGAAGGGGGACAGCTGGGCTATGAGAACCACGCGGGCAGTGGGCGAGACACACGGCGCACATCGTCTGATGCTGAACCGAGCGATTTCTATTTCTCTTTTTCTTTTTGACAGACCAGTACTTCTTGTCTGCCAGTGTAACCACTGGGGACTTTAATCACAGGGCCCAAACATAGTCACAACCCTGATTATAACTCAAAGGCCAGTCTTAACGAGAGCCCGAGACGGCGACTGTCATCAGTGGTGAAGCACAGTCCCGAGCTGCTGCCCGGCCCTCAGTTCAGTCCACACGCCGACCCTGGCCTACGGTACTAGAATCAAAAGACTTACAACTCAAAATTCGGTTGAACAAGTGAGAGAAGAAACTGAAAGTAGTTCTTTCACTGGACTCGCCCGTCTGTCCTTCCGGGTCTAGTCACGGACTCGGGGACCTCCCTCGGCCGACGAGACTTCCTCCACGGGTTCCTGGCTCCTTCGGCGTCTACCGCCCTTGTCTCGACTCGTCCTCTGCCGAGTCACGCACCGGCGCTCGCCCCGGACGTCTGTGGTGGACGTCTAGGCCGTAGAGGGGTCTCAGGTGCACCGTCCACAGGGACAGACAAGGATAATAGTAGTAGTAGCAGCAGTAAAGGAGGGGGGTGGGGGGTGTGTCTGCGGTAGTGTTTCGGTTAAGTCCCCTCGTGACGAGAGACGAAACTAATAAAAAGGGGAAGGGCATGGAGAGAAGAAGAAAAAATCTCTATATAAAATAGTGGGAAATTTTTCACATGTTGGGTCACGGAAAGTCAAATACGTGTTTCGTCGCGTTGGAGTGGTGAGAGAGTGAGGTCTTACGACAGTAGCGGGACCTTTCTCCGGGCATGGACGGTCGACCGAGAGAAGGAGGGGAGCCGGGGCGGGGACCGTCGGTGCTGGGCGGGAGACAGAGACACCTAGACGGACAAAGCCTGAGAGCACGGTCACCTCAGTGCGCTGTGCACCGGAGGATACAGACCGAGCTAGGGGTGTCGTATTACTAAAGTTCGTGGCGGACCCGACGTCGTCGTGCACAGCCACAAAGCAAGTAAAAATACCAACTCATTACAAGGTAACACACTGATCCGGAACCACACAAATAGGTAAGTAGGGGACTACCTACAAACCCAAAGAAGGTGAAAAAACTAATAAAACTTATTGGCGGAAAGCTCACCTTTTCACGGTCGTTCCGTGAGGAGAGACGTTTAAACGTGAGTTTCAGAAAAAACTTTAAAAAGAGATAAAAATATGAAACTGTTTTTATCCCGGTGTTGGTACGAGAGCAGTCACCGAGTGTCCCCTGAAAGAAGCCCCCGAAAGGAACCAAGGACGACCCATTTCCCTCACGGGGTCCGTCCTGACCCCTCTCCGACCCGTCGACCACCGGAGACAAAAAGACGGCGGAGGGGTCGTGGTAGTGTAAGGAGGAGTAGTGACTGGTCGTTACACTCCCCTGGGACGTCGACGACGGAACCCGAAGGGGAAGGGAAGTACATGCGTAAGTAAGCAAGTCACAGGTGAGTTACGGTACTACTTGTGTCGTCCCTGCTAGTAACAGTGCCCTCCTATGTCGGTCATTTTGTCTCTTTATAAGAAGTCCGGTTCCTACGTGTCATCTTGCTGCCCCTCTCTCTCCTTCCTCCCGACAAACCCCCTCCACTATACCTTTCCGGCGGACCGGTCCACTGTTTCCCGGTCTCCGACTTCCCCATTCCTGGACCGGAGCCCTTGTAGACCCCCTTCGTCTCAGGTCGTCCCTCCTGTCGTTCACGTTTCCGGGACTCCGTCCTCGCACACACGACCCCAAACACCGACCACGCCCACCTCCTACCCCTCACCGGTCCCATCACACCTGGTGGCAGTCCCGAGACGAAAAGGGACCCCAGACTACCCTTCCGTCGTCCATCGACTCGTGTCTTCTCTCGACTACCTTCGACAGTCTGGTCGTGCGACCGACTACCTCCACCCACCCCTCCTGGATCCGCAGGACTCACCCTACGGTGCCTCGGAGAGACAGAGGTGACTTCCCGGCGTCACGGAGTCGAGGTCGTGAGGCCCCCTTGTCACTACTCTTCGCCCTCGACACCCCTCCACTTCCACCTATTCCAGGGCTCGGAGGGAGTCCTTCGAGGATGGAGGGAGAACGTCCCCTCTGCCCCTGGCCCCTGTGGGGGACGAAACATATAAAGAGAGCGAGTTGAACATTTTGAAAAGGTCCAACACCCCCTCTCCCCGTGCACTGCCACCCGTTCCCCTCAGGTAAGCGCTTCGATGTCCTCACTGGGTCTCCTGGACTTCTGTCAGGGGTCAGGTCGATATAGAAGAATTTTGTGGGACCCCAGGTTTCGGACCCTCGGCCGGGACAGGGAGACGGGGGAGGAGACACGCGGACGCAGGGGAGTGACCCGGGAGCCTCTACTCGCGCACTGGGAACCACCCCCCTACTGCGGGCGTCTCCGGGGTCGAGGTCCCTCGTCACTGACTTTCCGGTGGTGATAAAAACGGCAGTGGTGCCACCTTACGCACGAGTGGGTTCGGGTCGGGTCGGCAGGCGAGGTATCTGCACAGTCCCTGTGTTGTGTCCGGAGGTCTGACCAGTCGGGCCCTTGTGCCTCCCTCGACCGGTGCACCCCACGACCCCGTCCCGTCTCCCGGGGCGAGTGACAGGAGATCCTGTTCGGACTGGGGTTCGTCCTTCCTTCACCGGTCGAGACACGAAGGGGGTTCGAAGTCCAAACTTTCCGATGGGGCCTAAGGTCGCTCGTACCCCTGAAACCGATAGACCTCTGTCCCCGTGCCAAACCCCCGCACTGACTTTAGGGGGGCCACCGAAGGTTTGTTCTCCACGGTCGGGACTCCTCGGGGGTTTCGGTTCACGGGTCAGACCTTTCTTTCTTTTCTATTCGATTTCTGCGGGAGAAGTATCTCCGGGGCAGGCACGTCCCCTCGTCCATCGGACCTCTAAAGGTCCTCAGTAGACCCCACACGCCCATGTGTCCCGTCCCCCGTGTCTGAGACTGCCCTCGACGTCCACTCGGGGTCCGGGGGCAGGACGACCGTCTCCTCCCGGGAGTGGTCCCGGCCCGCCACTCAGTGCGGACGAGTCGCTCGTACGACTCTAGACGACACGGAGTTTCGTTGTCGGGGACGAGCCTAGTTTTCCTTCCTTCTACCTACCCTTACGATATTTATCCGGTCTCGGTGACCCGGCGGGGTCCTGCGTCCCCCACACCACCCGTGGAGGGAAGGACCACGGGTGTCTCGACTCCTTGGGGTCTCGGGCGACTGTGGTCACCGGGCGACAGTGGACGACGTCCCCGGACCCCCACCCCCCCCGCCCCTCCCTGACAACCGTGCCGCAAACCGAGGACGTTCAAAGCTGAAGACAGTTTTGACCCATGAACCAGCACAACGCACTAAGTTCTGTGTACGCGAAGAGACAGGTGTTTTAAGTGAATAAGTGTCCCCGTCGGTCTTTTTACCGCCGCCGGTCGAGAACGGTCGGAGAGTGGAGACACCTTACCTGGTACCCCCAACGACCTCTTCCGCTCACCCGTCCTGTCCCTCGCGCCCCGTCACTGAGTCCTCCGGGTCGCCGCGAGACCGACACCCGAACCCGTCCATGGAAGAGAGAGTCAGAGAACTGACCCAGAGTCAAAGGAGGAGACACTTTACCCACGTAGGTAAAGGACGCGGGGTACATTATTGTGGGGTGTCTGAATCACCGAATTTTGCTGTGTGTAATAGGATGTCAGGCCCCCAGTCCCCACGTGTCCCCAGAGGGCTCCGACACCAACCACACAGTCGTCGCGACGTAGGAAGGTCTCCGAGGTCACCCCTCTTGGACGAAGGACGGAAAGGATGGAAGACCTCTGGTGGGCGTAAGGAACCGAGTGTCGGGGAGACAGGCAGGTGTCGGTCGTTACCGGAGAGAGTGCGACTCAGTGGCTGTGACTGAGGGTAAGGGGAGAGGCGACACTCCAAAGGGAGGCTAGTGTGACCTCGGCAGGTCTATTAGGTCCTGGCAGAGGGTAGAGTCGGTGACCGCATGGACAGTGGCATTGAGGACAACGGGACACCGGGCTCAGAGTCCAAACCCTCTCATCCTGTACCCGCAGGTCGTACCCCGACAAGACGGACGGCGCACCCCGACCACGACCCCGAAGACACCCCTTCGGAGGCGAGTGTGACGGGCGCTTGCCTACTCTTGGTCCGCCACGACCTTCGTCTTCGGTTTCGCAGTCCGGTAGTCGTCGGTGCGGGTGGGTGCGCAGGAACCCTCCTGTCCCCGGAGACTAGGCCCCTCCTCCGACCCTCGGAAGGGTTTCCGGGGGTGACGCTGGGGTGACGCTGGGGTGACACTGGGGGTTCAGGTGAGCACATCTAAACAAAGGACCTCGGTTCAGTCGCCCCTCCCGCGACGTAGTGTAGGTCCGACGACCCCGGACGGGAGACGGGTCGGGACGCGACCTGAGTCCCGGGTGAACTAGTCTACACGACCGGACGGGACGGGCTCTGGACGGTCCGTCTCTCTGTGAGGGTGCATGACCAGTTTTGTGACACTCTACTCTGACTCCCTGTCCCAGTGAGGTTTCTGTTTCACAAGAGAGGGAGAATCTTCCCCCTTCGACGATTCGCCGATTCAGCGAAGTCAGCACAGGTTGAGACACGCTGGGGCATCTGCCGTCGGGTGGTCCGAGGGGGCAGGGACCCTAAGAGGTCCGTTCTTGTGACCTCACCCAACGGTAAAGGAAGAGGTTACGTACTTTCACTTTTGACTTTCACTTCAGCGAGTCAGCATAGGCTGAGAATCGTTGGGGTACCTGACGTCGGATGGTCCGAGGAGGCAGGTATCCTAAAAGGTCCGCTCTCACGACCTCACCCTCCCCCTTTCCAGATTCTTTTCCCGTCAACCCAAAACTTCGTACTTATCCTCAAGTGGTCCATTTACCCTTACACCTTAAGGTCGGTCTCCCTCGTTTTCGTACTTTCTCCGTCTCTCGTAGCACACACAACCTCCTCTCACCTCTTGCATTCTTTAAGCCACAATGACTCCCCACTCCGCACCCCGCCTCCACCCTCTACTCCGGGGTCTCTACCCGTCCCTACCCTACTTTCTCAGACCGGAAAACGACGTCCACTCTCCCTAAAATTCGACACTTTCCTGTGCCGGTCGACGCGTAAAATCTCGTCGTCACCCACGCTCTCTTCGTCCTAGTGAACTACTTCGCACCACGGGCGACACTCCACCACGGGTCCCTCGTACCGACACCCACGCCCAGGGTGGGACTTTCCCCCGTAGGTGTGACTGCGTGCCCCCGGGTCCGTCCTCGTCCACGGTCCACCCGGTAGGGGTGCGGGGTCGCCTCTCGGAGGACCCCTGTCCCTGTTCCGGTGGACGGGGCACCGTCGGTCCGGGGGCCTCGGGACGACAGAATGGACAAAGGACCTGTCTTTAAGGTGGTAAACTCTCAGTGAGGAAACTGATCGTGGACAACCGAGTGACCGCACGACACCTTCCATTGAGCACCTCTCCGGTCCAACCACCCCTACCTGTCTCTCGACCCGCACCGTCTTCGTCGGACCCCCGCAGGTGCGGACGGCGGGAGGTCGGCACGCGGGGCCTTCTCCCGCGAGAGCCAAGACGAAGTCATTTCCCCCGCTGTGCAGATCCAACCGATAACGCGTGGAGTGACTCGCGAAGGCGA
Organism: Capra ibex; assembly: GCA_006410555.1. NCBI lineage: Eukaryota > Metazoa > Chordata > Mammalia > Artiodactyla > Bovidae > Capra > Capra ibex. The sequence goes on from SJYO01018757.1 coordinate 93,779,082, forward strand.
CGAGCCGAGGGACTCGGACTACCACGACGGACCACCCCTCGGAGTGGGGAATCTTTCCCGAGTCTCCGGCCCACCGGGCAGTTCCGAAGCGACGGGGGAAGTGGGGACCCGCTGAGGCCTCGGGTGTCCGGGGAGTTCTCGAAACGTGTACCGGGGGCCCCACTCTAAGACGGGACGAGCGGGGGACACCCGAGGTGCACTCGGCCCTCGGACACAGAGACCAGTCCAAAGGGTGTCCTTCCACCCGCTCGACGGTAGACCCCTTGGTCGGCGTCGGACTTCGGGGGTGGCGGGGGGTGGCGGGCTCTCCTTCTCCTCGCACAGGAAGCCCTCTGCCCCTCGACCCATAGGGCAGACTCCTGGTCGCCGTCCTTGACCTCCTCGGTCCTTCACGGGTCCGGGAGTCCGACGGAGGGAGAGGGCCGAACCCTGCCCAGAGAGGACCCGGAGGGGGACGGGGAGCGACCCCCGCCCCGTACCGCGAGAGAAGGCAAGTCCCGCGTGTGCACGCACACACGCACACAAGTCAGCACAGGCTGAGACACGCTGGGGCACCCGACATGGGCGGTCCGAGGAGACAGGGACCCCGAGAGGTCCGTTCTTGTGACCTCGCCCAACGACACGGGAAGAGGTCCCCTAGAAGCGCTGGGTCCCTAACTTGGGTGTAGAGAACTCAGGGGACGTAACCGTCCGCCCAAGAAATGGTGATCATGGGGGAACCCTTCGGGTTTATATACACCTTCTTTCACTTTCACTTCAGAGAGTCGACATAGGCTGAGACGTTGGGGTACCTGACATTGGGTGGTCCGAGGAGGCAGGTACCCTGAGAGGTCCGTTCTTATGACCTTACCCGACGGTAAAGGAAGAGGTCCCCTAGAAGGGCTAGGTCCCTAACTTGGGCCCAGAGGACGTGACGTCTGTCTGTGAAATGGCAGACTCGGTGGCCCCTTCGGTTTATGTACATGTGTGTGTGTTTATGTGTGAGTTGGTATATGTTTATGGAGCCGCGTTTATTGTCGTGTTTGTGTGTTTCTGTCTGTGTGTGTGTTTATGCGTGTGTGTCTTCGTGTGCGTGAGGTGGTCGGTGGTCCTGACGACTGAAGTCGAGGACGTTATAGGATTCCTGCCTCTATCCTTCATGTGATTGGTCAGTGGTCTGATTGGTCAGTCAATAGACCGGTTCTGTCGTGTCTCACGGGTCAGGCTCTTCCGACCGACCGGACGGAGGCCTTCCGCTCGACGTCACCCCACATCGGCCCCCGTGGGTACTCGCGTAGACCCTACGTGTCCCACGTCGACCCGGTCTGTACCCGCCCTCGTCCCGAGCCCCACCTCCACACTTCCCCCCGCGGGGGCCTAGGAGACCCCTAGACCCCCCAGAGACGTGGGAGACACGGTCAGTCCTCCCTCGGCGTCCCGTGCTACTCAGTACGTTGCCTCGGACCCCCGCCGTCCCGACCAGTCCCCTCCGGGGACCCCCTCCCCTACGGGACCGACCCGGACTTTACGGGTCCCTTCTTCGACCCGTCTTTCAAGGTTCTCCGTCGTCCTGACTCTGTTCCCCGGGTCCCCGGTGTGCCTCGGTCGCCGGGAGAGAACGGGACGGACAACCGGACACTGAGTCTCGGAGCCCGGCTGCTTTGAGGAGAGACGGACTGGCCGACCAAACCCCACAGGAACCCTGTCGGGGTGAGGGGGTCGTTAGGTCAAACAGGGGTGGACGGCTTGGGGGTGGTCCACACTCGGGGTACACCGCTACCCCCGGGACACGAGTGGTGGGCGAAAGTCGCGTCGTCCCAAAACTCTTGAGTCCTTAGCCCTGGTACCCCAATGGGTGGGGGCGCCGGGCGGGGTAGAGACCTCTTTCGCCACCCCTGCCTGAAGTCTCTCTTCTCCTCTACGAGCCCCGCAGGGGTCACGTCGGGGGGCCTAGAATCCTCATAGACACTCACAGTCGGAGCGTCCGACTCGGGGGTTTCCCCCGACCCCTCCCTGGGGGTGTTCGGCGCCCCAGGTGTGTCCGATCGTCGGGCAGTACTACCGTCCAGGGACGACCCGGGGTCGGACCCACTCGAGACGCGTCAATGGACGTAGAGTCCCACTCGAGACCCACGGGCCCCCACAGTCCGAGCCGCGTCCACACTAGGTCCGGTCCCGTCGGGAAGAGAGGTCCAGGCAGACCTAGCCTTGGACCTCCCCCTCTACCGGAGAACCTTCTCTCCTCCCTCGGCCTCGCGTGTCCCTTGGACCCCGTCCTCCCTCCGGTAAGGTCTTCCAGGGCGACCAGAATGGCAACCCTACCTCCGCCCGGAGCCCCTCTCGGCCCCGTGGGGCCCATGTCCCCACTCCGCCGTCTGCGGGGGTCGAGACCCGTCGCGGCCGGTGTGGGTCGGCCCGTCTCGAACCGAAAAGACTTGGGTCTGGTGAGAGGACAAAAACGTACTTCCCACCTGCACCATTGTCTAACCCCGAGAAGATCCTTGGTTCTCGTCCGACCTGTGGTGTGAGGCCCCAGACTTTGTAGAGGAAGAGGATGTGGAGTGGCGTGTCCCTTGGGCGTTCACGACAGACACGACGCGGAGAAGGTCCGTAGGAGCCCTCGGGGGGTGGTGCCGTGTCTCACCCGTGGCCTGTCCCCTCCCCCGCCGCCCTCCCCCGCCGCTCCCTCCCCCGTCAGGGTCTGGGAGCCGGGGAGGGGAGGAGGTCAGCGACGAGGGGTACAGAGGCCCACAAGTCCCCTACGACTCCGACCCACTGGTGGAGGCCGCCCCAGGTCGTGCGGGACCTCCTGGGGTACGGGCCGACAGGCTCAAGGGTGGTCGTAACCGTCCGCCTTCGACCAAAGGACGACTGGGGCGGCCCGGGGACAAACGGGAAGTCGAAACCGGGGAACAGGAGGAGGACGCACTGGCGGCGAGAGGGGCCGAACTCGACAGTCGGACGGCGGCCGACTCACGGGCCGGTCGGGGTGGCCGGAGGGTCGAGGTCCAGGCCCCTCGCGGGCCGGGGTGCCGGAGGGACTGGGAGACTCGTGTGACTGGTGCGTGTCCGAATGTGGCCGTACCTAAGGCTAGGCCTAGACTTCCTCGAAACACCGAGGGACTCGCATCTCCCACGTCCTCCATTCCACCGGCCCACCCCTGACCTCGGGTGGGGCCGGGCCTTATTTGTCGCGACCTTCCTGTCCGGCCTCCGCGACCGGGAGGTACCGGACCTGGCGGGAGGGACGAAGGGGCAGGAGGGCGAGCCACAGGGGGGCGCCGGAAGTGAGGGAAAAGCCGGGCAGAAGAGGTGAGGAGGCACGCGGACCGTTGGTCGACGTCGAGGACACGAGTCGCGTAGAGTCCACTTGAGTCGGGGACTAGGACTACGGTTCTGACCGTAAAGATTAGGTCGAGGGTTCGGCCGGACCAAGTCTACTGTGGAGGTCGGACTCCCTCCGTAATCATAGTCCGTCCCAGTATCCCCAGGGGTCTCCACAGGCCGGTTCGTCACCCGTCATTCGTCACGGGCTGTGGTGGTTCGACCCGCAGGACTGGGTCCTTGGTCAGGGGAGGCAGAGTGGTCCCGTGTCGCCGTCTGGTCACTGTGCACCGACCGGAAGCAGTGGGAGGGACACAGGCACATAAGCGTTGCACTGAAAGGTGGCGTTTAGTCGTCACTGGACACTGACGAAAACCGGCCACCTTATACCGTATTTGGTGAGGCACGACCAGACTCGGACCCGGAGTACCCAGGGCACGCACAGACGAGGGAGAGTTCCGCGACCCCGAAGGGTCGACCACGACCACCATTTCTGGGACGGACGGTGACGTCCTCTGTGTTCTCTACGCCCTAGCTGGGGACCCAGCCCTTCTACGGGCCTCCTCCCGTGTCGGTGGGTGAGGTGAGAAGAGCGGACCTCTTAGGGAACCTGTCTCCTCGGACCTCCCGGTGTCAGGTATCCAAGCGTTTCTCAACCTGCACTGACTTCGTTGAATCGTGCGTGTCGAGACGTTGGGACCCTTACTCGGACGCTCCCCCCCTTCTTGTCTTCCGGTCTCTTCTCGGGAGACGACTTCGTAGTCGCAGGTCGGTTTCCCCTTCCCGTGTGTCGGATGGGACGCCCGTACGGTTGAGGTTGGTCGCCTTGGCCGGTCGACCGGATATCCAAGTGCTCCTTATTCTTCACCAACACAAAATTCCATTGATATGAGGTTATTTTTAATTAATTTTTTTTTTCAACGACACAAAAGTCGAGGGTGTGAACCCCCTCACAACAATGTGCCGTTATTGAATGACTATGTCCGTGGTATTCCTGACCGAGACTCACAGTGTATCATCTTTATCCTCGGTCCTCGTCTAGAGTCTTTTTGTCCTAGAGTGACGTTGAGGTCACCTAGGGTTTACACCGGTAGCAGGGTCTCCTCCTCTCCCCGGTGTCACCGAGTCTGCGCCGGACCTACAGAGTGTGTCTCTGGACTCGAGTCTGTGTCTCAGGCGGTCCCCCGTCAGTCAGCGGTTTCTACCGGAGGTTGCTCGGTGCCGGGGACCGGAAGGGGAGGATCAAATCAGAGGTGGGGTGTCCTATTGAGACTTTCCCGGGAAACAACAAGTCCGCGGTTCAGCATAGGCTGAGAAACGCTGGCGTACCTGCCGTCGTGCGGTCCGAAGGACGGGAAGTGGTAGAGGACCTTAAACGAGTTTGAGGACAGGTAGCTCGGCCACTACGGTAGGTTTGTAGAGTAGGAGACAGCAGGGGAAGAGGAGGACAGGAGTTAGGAAGGGTCGTAGTCCCCGAAAAGATTACTCAACCGAGAAACGCAGTCCACCGGTTTCACAATCTCGAAGTCGAAGTCGCAATGTCGAGGAAAAGAAGAACTACCCAGAGTCACCCAAAAGGACAGTCAAAAGGTCTAGTCAGACAACCAAAGGACTGAAAAGGACAACATTGCGGAGGGGGGTAGGTACAGTGTCTTCGTGGTTCCGACCTCTGGTGCACCTATCGGGTCCGGGGGCGGGTCTCCTCCACTGTCGATCCGGCCCGGGACTACCGACGCAGTACCAATCGGCCCCCGTCTCCCCACCCGGACCCGTTCGACCACGTCCGCAACCGGCAGAAGGGTCCTCGGTCGCGCCGAGCGACGGAGGGCCCGTGGTAGAGACGGGTCCGTCCCGGGCCCGGGGTCCAACCGAGAGGCGTCGCCACACTATCGGTACTCGGAACCGCTCCCGGTCTCCGGACTTCTGCCCCATTCTGACGTCTCTGTAACGTACCCCCACCCCGTCCGGTCCGGGGTCCCCAGAGCGGAGTACCCAGTCCAACCACGGTCCTGGGGGTCGGAGTCCCAAGTCGACTCCGTACACTCTCCTCGTCCCAGCTCTGGTCGTCGGGAGTGAACGGGGGGCGGCCGGAGACCGAACCAGCCATTCCACCCGTGGGGGACCCCGTGACGGTCGGTCCACGTCACGTGTCCAAAGGTCCCCCGAAAGCCCAGGTGAATCGAGACGTTGCTTCAGTAAGTCTAGGAACCAGGGTCTTCTGAATCTCGGGTAGCTGCGAGTCTGAAACCGTCCAACTAGTCGGCTAGTCGCCCGACGGACGCGACACGCGGACAGTGACGGTCGGGCACGAAGGTCCGGATCGAATTTACGGCGGAGGAGGTTCTTCGGAAGGAGAGGATGGGGTCCGTTTTTCGACGGTAGGACGGAGAGTACAGGGAAGCTTGGGTCCTGGGGAGTGGCTAACGGTCAGGGTCGAATAACACCTCTGGTTAATGAACGAGGACACAAAAGAAAAGGAAACTAAGTAGAGACGGTTGGGTTCCGGACCATTCATGTAGACTACCCATCTACAAACGATTTAACTATTACTTTTCAACCGATTTTGAAGCTTCCAGGCTAATGGAACGTGAGAGATACACCGTCCTTGACAGAATTTACGAAATATGTATGTTTGAGTGACTAAGGAGTTTTCTGGGGACCAAGACAAACTAGATACACTAGGGGCCCAACCTTGTCCAAACCTCGGACCTTCTCTCCGAGTCGGGGAACAGGTCTCAGTGTGTCGGACATCCGTCGTCTCGGTCCTGGGTCCAGGTCCACCAGGGAGAGGTCGCAGACACGAGAGTCGGGGTCCGGTGTGCAGTAGTGAGGTCCCCACGTCACCCCCGTGGTCCCTGGTCCACCGTTTCCGTGCTCCAGTCCCGGGTGTCAGTCGTCGGTTTGTTGGAAGGGCGGAGGGCCAGACTCGGAAGGACGGAATTTTGTCCTCGGGGTCCCGGAACCCAGAGATTCGAACGAGGGGAAAGTGATACGAAGGAGCCTCCGCGGTTCGTTCGAGAGGGGGGTCTTCCGTCTCGACTAGACCTGGCGAGGAGGGAAGAGGACCATTGTCGAAACGGGCACCCGTAGGACACCCGTCTCCCCGCCGCTCAAACACCCAAACCCCACACGAGTCCCGTACGACCACTGCCCGAGTCGGAAACCCACGCCCCTCCCGACGACCTACCTCCGATCACTCACACCGGGGTCGGAGGTACCCTCCTCCGCCTCTCCTGGACCCAGCGCGGGGCCGTGACCGTGCCAACTCTCTCTGAAAGTGGGACTCCTACCTGTCACCCCACCTGTGATTGGCGTAGCACTCCTGGGGGCACTCGAGTAGATTGGGATTCGTAGAAGATTTTCGGGACAGAGGATTGCGGTGGTACGACCCTACTTCCTAAGTCGTGTTCTTAAACCCTTCCCTTCTTTTGCCTTGATCAGGCACTGTAGACGAGTTCTTTGTTCTTTTTACGAATTTAAATTTTTCTGCACGGTGAAATGTGGTAGTCCTAACGACAGTGATAAACCCGTTTCTTTTGTTTCCTTTCATTGCGAGGTAACCACACGTACCCTTCCTTAGGCCTGGGGCTCCTTCGCGACCACCTGCGCGTGCCTTGACCACCCGGAGACGCCTTGTCAGGCCGTCGAGGCCTTTTCCGCTTCGCGTGCTAATGGCGCACCGGGTCGTTCGGGTGCCCGAGGGGACCACCGCGTCACCTCGCCTCGGGTGCCCGGTTACGTCCTCTGCCCCTCTGTTCCCAGACTAGGAAGTTTCTAGGGACCTCCTCCTTTACCGTTGGGTGAGGTCATAAGAGTGGACCCTTTAGGGTACCTGTCTCCTCGGACCGCCCGATGTCAGGTGCCCCAGTGGTTCTCAACCTGTGCTGACTCGCGTGTGCATATAAGGGATTTCTTGACTGTCGTGGATGCAAGTACCGTCGTAACAAGTGTTTACTGGCTTCCACCTTCGTTCGGTTCAAGACGACCGACTGCTACTTGTCCATTCGTTTCACGCCAGAGACGTGTGTTACCTTACTGTAAGTCGGAATTTTCCTTCCTGTGCGACTGCGGACGACGGTGGACGTACCTCAAACTCCTGTAAAACGAGTTACCTTAGCCGGTTGTACCTTTTCCATTTATGGCATCCTAAGGTGAATGACTTCCAGTTGTCCTGGTTTAGGTGTCTCTCTCCTTCTACTACCACCACGGCCCGACCCCCTCCTCCTACCCCTCCCTCACAAATCACCTCTTGTCCCAGTCGAAACGTTGTACTCTTTTCAAGACCTGCGCCCACCGACACTGCAGACGTGTGGTTGCAACGACTTAACATGTGGATTCTTACCAATTCTGCCATTTAAGACACAATGCTCATAAAATGGTGTTATTTTCAATATATGTATCCACCCTTTTAGACATTCATAGCCGATATATTTCATTATTTTGATTCAAGAGTAGTACGAAACACATTTCTTTCTAAATTTATCTATGTACAGTGACAGGGTTGAAAAGGGGTTTCTCAGGTCTCATCCACCCCGAACCCCCCTTCAATGGTATCCCTTTGGACGGCCGGTGGGGAGTCGGACCACTCGTTCCCCGGTCAGTGCGACTACCTTGCGTGGGATTACCCTACCCGGCTCCCGTGAAGTGAAGACACCAGAAGGGGGGTCTTGGGTCCTGGGGCCCGGTTAGGACTCTTTTTGTGGGCCGTTTAGGGTCCGTTCCCCGGGGGACGTTTCAAGGACCAGTTGGGAGGAGTCCTGTCGGTTCCGGTAGTTTTGTTCGCGCCACCCTCTCTGACAGTGTCGGGTCTCCTCGATTCCTCTGTCCCACTGACTGAAGCACTGTCTAGGACCGTCCCCACCCCCTCCCTGTCTCTTTCACATACTCTATTTTTCCTTCCGAGACCTCTCACCGAAGAGCCATTTTTTATCTCCGAGGCGCCATTTCTTGTCACCATCTCTCTCACGCGACTGGTCAGAGGGACCTCCTGCTAAGGTCACTTCCGAGACCTTCGTCAGGGGGACGCGTCTCCCCCGGAGAGGCGTCGGAGACGGTGAGTTCCGGCACAAGAGACTTACACTACAAGACCCGAGCGGAAAGGAGGGAACGCATATGTCGCTATATTGGAAGACCACCTCGCGTTCCGACAGTTGTCAGGTTCCGACTAGACTGTGCAAAGGAAGGATTTTCTGACAAACAAAGTTGGGCTTACAGGCTTCCTAAAATGAAAGAAAACGAAATTTCAAAGCAAATCGAAACAGGGTCTCAATCAGTAGTAGGGCCCAATTAGAAGGATCGTATTCTACGCGAGAAAGTCACACAGTAAGCTCCAACAGGTAAACAGAATTTAAAGTCTTTGACGAGAGACCTTAGGACCAAGCCTGCGAACGAGACCGGTAACTAGACCAAAAGAGGAGACCCCTGAGGACATTGGTCCGTGTATAATCCAACAAAGACGGACCACGGGTGAAGAGAGTAAGAGAGAGTTTCGGAAAATAGAGAAGTAGTAAGGAACTGAATTTTTTGAAAGGATGAAGTTAGAAGATAAATAGAGGTCCGTCATAAGAAAGACAAATGAGGAAGAACCCAGGGAAAATTAAAGTGGAAGGAAAGGGTCTTAATAAAAAAGGAAAATGACCCGACCGATTTTCTAGGCAACCTCAAAAAGGTATTCCATTATACCTTTTAGGGCTCACTTGGAACACCGGTCGGGTCGTAACGATTAATAGGGGCTCGGAAAGTTGAGCGTTTGACAGAAAAAGAGATGAGTGAATAAAAGACGATTTTTTTTTTTTTCTTCAACGTGTACTTAATTTTAATCGAGTGCACATTTTCTTTTTCTCTGTACTCCACTCAACGCGACAAGAAAGTACTAGGGATAGTAGAAAGGATTGAGCCCCCGGAGCAGAACTTTAGGATCCGACCTCAAAGGTAGACAAGACATCCGTGTAGAGAGAAAGAGAAAGAAAAATGTACACTTAATTAAAATTAAGTACACGTTGTAAAATTTTAAAGTAAAAAAATCGGAGTGTCACCCTGAACGCCCCTAGAATCAAGGGCCTGGTCCCTGACTTGGAACTGGGGCGTCACTCTCACGTCTCAGGATTGGGGACCGGGAGGTCCCCCCAGGGCCACCCGTGTCGAGACACTACGGGGCAAGGACAGAGTAGCGACACCACAGACTACCGTAGTCCGGGATCGGTGCACACTGATAAATGTAAACTTAATTAATTTTACTTTACGGCAATATGTGAGTCGAAGAGTAAGTGTCGTCGGTGTAGAATTTACGAGTAATTGGTGTACACCGATGACGTGACCCGCCGTCACAAAGATCTTTCAAGATGGTCTGTGTCGACCAGGCATCCTAGGATTGAGAGGCGGAACGAGGAAAAGAATATTATTGAGACCCATAACAGTCCACTGGAGGAGGTCGGACGAGACAATGTTAAGGACTTCGAGAGACGGGGGTGGGTGAGTCGGGGTCCCCGGGTTCTTGTCTCTCCAGACACCGGGGAGGTACGGGAGGAGGGTCAGGGACGGCGGTCCGGGACGGACTAAGGATAGAACCGAGCCTTCGGGGGGGAGGCTTTTCGGAGGTCGGGGGGTCCCACGCCAGTCCCCGGGGACGAGGGGGTCGCGGTGACTCGCGAGGTCGGCCGGCGAGTCCGTGCCCAGAAGGCGTTCTTACTGATACTCCCAGTCCAGACGCACAGACGTCTCTCGTCCTGCTCTTCCCTACTCCGGACCGGTGGCCGGACGTTTCATCTCTTTGACTCCGCGTCTCACCAGCTGCTTGGCCGGTCCCAGTGCGTCGCGGACTCTGGGTCTCGGACCTAGGTCCGAACGTCTGGGTCAGAGGAGGGGTTCCTCAGTCTTCCGGTCCGACGACTCCCCCCTCCCGCACTGGAGTACCGGCGTTCACCACGGGCGTTCCTGACCCTCTCCGTCTCCCCGACCAGGTCCCCCGTCCCGCGGACCGGGGACGTGACACCAAGGACGGGTGTTCCACCGCACGAGGTAGTCCGACACTTCGGCCCTTGGGGTCAAACATGTCGTTCGGGGGCGGTGTCCGGGCGGCTGAACCCCCAGAGGTGAACCCCAGACCCGAGACGGCGGAGGGACCCCGGACCGACTCGGGACGGTTCTCGGTCCCTAGGATAGGACTGGGGGGAAGACATCCTTTGCGGGTGAGGGATTCCGGTGTTCGTCTCTGTTCGACAGTGTAGAACGTAAATAGGGGTGTGAGGGAAGTGAGTGAACAGCAGTGGAATTGTAAACGCTCTTCGACTGTTGAGTGTTGTCTCCTGTCGAGACTACATCCCACCCGTCAAGTAAAAAAAAAGGATTTTTAGACAATAATTTGACTACCACGTAGAATGGAACCTCTTTCTTTACCGTTTGGTGAGGTCATAAGAACGGATCTATAAGGACACCTGTCTCCTCGGACCGCCCGAGGACAGGTATGCCAGCGTGTCTCAACCTGTGTTGACTTCGTTACATCGTCCGTACGTACGTAACCCCTTCCGTTACCGTTGGATGAGGTCACAAGAACGGACCTCTCAGGGTCCCTACCCCCTCGGACCACCCGACGGCAGATACCCCAGTGTGTCTCAGCCTGTGCCGACTTCGCTGAATCGTCGTCGTCGCCGTAGAATGGACCATCGTGAAAGTCAAGTCAAGTCAAAGAGTCAGCACAAACCGAGAAACGTAGGGGTACCTGACGTCGTGTGGTCCGAAGGGACAAAAGTAGTGGTTGAGAGCCTCGAGCGAGTTTGAGTGGAGGTAGCTCAGTCACTGCGGTAGGTTGGTAGAGTAGGAGACAGTAGGGGATCGTGAAACCTCAGTTCCTTTATGTACTTAATGCAAAGACCCGTAGTAAACCGGCCGTAATCATGGTTTGACTCTCAGGGAACCCGACGTTCCTCTAGGTTGGTCAGGTAGGATTTCCTTTAGTTGAGACTTATAAGTGACCTTCCTGACTACGACTTCGACTTCGAGGTTATGAAACCGGTGGACTACACTTCTCGGGTGAGTGACCTTTTCTGGGACTACGACCCTTCCTAACCCCCGTCCTCCTCCTCCCCTGCTGTCTCCTACTCTACCAACCTACCGTAGTGGCTGAACTACCGACACTCAGACTCGTTCGAGACCCTCTACCACCTCCTGTCTCCTCGTAGGTATCCCAGTGTTTCACAGTCTGTGTTGAATAACTGACTTGTTGTTCATGGTGTACATGATTCACGGACGACATACGTTTCGTCAGGGATCCCGACCACACATTTGCACCACTAACTGAGTGTTATGTGTCTTACTAGTCTGAAAGATGGAGACCTGACCGTCCGTTCGAGTCGAGACTCGTCACCCCACTCCTCGGTCACCACCGGAACTCCCGGTCCCCCGATGAGACTCGGACACAGGAACATTCGTCGGGCGTTCCAGACCACACTGTTTATGGCGCCTACTTCGGCGAATTTATTATCCCTAAATAAAAGAGTGTCAGGCGTCACCCAATCAGTTCAGCACAGGCTGAGAAAACAATGAGGTACCTGAACGTCGGGAGATCCGAGGAGACAGGTACCCTGAGAGGTCCGTTCTTATGAACCTCACCCAACGGTAAAGGAGGAGGTCCCCCAGAAGGGTTGGGTCCCTAGTTTGGGAGTAGAGGACGTACCCGTTCGCCTTAAAAGTGGTGATTCACCGGACCCTTCGGGTGTCAGACCTCCAATTTCTAGTTTCACAGTCGTCCCAACCAAAGAGGACTCCGGCGAGAGGAGCCGCACAGCTGCCGGTAGGAGAAGACAAACACAGACACAGGACTAGAGACGAAAAATTCCTGAAGTCAGGACACCCTAATCCCGGGTGGCATTGCTTGCATAAAATTGAGTCAGTGGAGAAATAATAAGAATGACAAAAGTTATTGACACGCAGATAAGAGCCGACACGGCCCAGAAGTGACGACGGGCCCGAAGGGGGCTCAACACGTCTCGTCCCAGGCGAGAGCTCGACGTCGCGCCTGAAGAGAGCAACGTCTCGTCTCCGAGACCCGCGTCCGAGGTCGTCAGTGCCGGGCACCCGGGTCCTCAACACCGCGTGCCCGAAGCACCAGGTCTCCGCGCACTCAAGAAGGACCTGGTCCCTAGCTTGGGCACAGAGGTCGTGACCTTCCGTCTAAGAATAGGTGACTCGGGGGTCCCTTCGGGGGTAGTGGAAAACTTTCCGGAACAGAGGTTTGTGTGGTGTGAGGCTCCTTGACCCCCAATCCTGGGGGTGTATACTTCAGACCCCTTGTCTCAAGGCGGGTATTGCCAGGAGGAGTCATTTTCCCCACTGCCACGCCCCCAGAACATTGTCGTTCGCGGGGTGAGGCCCCGAAGACCGGGTACGGACAGGGGGGCGTCCGGGTCCCGTTCGTCACAGTCCATCTCTAACCCGCCGGTCACTTAAAGGATCGCACCCGACTTTCAGTCCCCGGGTCCCGTCGGGGTCTTTGGACGGAGCCGAGGGAGGGGAGAGGACCCCCGGACGTCGGGGGCGGACCAGGGGCTCGGGACCAGAGGGTAGGAAACCCGAAGACAAGACACAGGCGATCCCACTTCCCGGCACCACACACCGGCACACACTTATAAAGTTGGTGGCGGGAATGACGAAAGTACTTGTTTAGCCAAGGGAAACCCCGAGTAGACTCCATCTAAAGACAGTAGACACTTGGTCTCCCGAGACTGTTAATGTCTCCGGCCGGTTCCAGGACGCCAACCCCGTCCCTGTGTGTGGACTTTTTAGACCCAGAGACGCGTCGACCCAACTACCTCTGTCACTGCCCCCTTGTGTTCTTCTGTTGGTACTCACGCACGCGAGTCAGTGTCGCTGAGACGCTGGGTGCCTGACGTCGGGAGGTCCGAGGAGACACGCACCCTAAAGGGTCCGTTCTTAGGACCTCCCCCAACGGTAAAGGAGGAGGTCCCCTAGAAGAGCGGTGTTCCTAGCTTCGACGTGGAGGACGTAACCGTTCGCCTAAGAAATGGTGACTCAGTAGACTGTTAGAGGTTCTCATGTTGGCGGTTCTTGATTTGCCAGTCTCACTATCTCCGTCCCCCGGTGAGTCCCGCAGGGTTCCCCGGACCGACGTTCCCTCCGACCCTGGTGGAGACCGGTCCGACCACCTCCCCCGGAAACACCTCGACCCAGGATGTCCGACCCACCTCAGACCTATTCCTTCTACCAGGACCGCCCTTGTTCCGGACCCCCGTCCTTATCACTCGAACGGAGACCCTTCTAGAGTAAACGGACCCTTCTAGGAGATCTCTTCCCGTACCGTTGGGTGAGGCCATAAGAACGGACCTCTGAGGGGTACCTGTCTCCTCGGACCACCCGATGTCAGGTACCGCAGCGTTTCTCAGTCTGTGCTGATTCGCTGATTCATATGTGTGTGTGTGTGTGTGTGTGTGTGTGTGTGTGTGTGTGTGTGTGTGCAAACGGACCTTTCGTCTCTCTACCCCGATCCCTCGACACCGCCGTCCCACGCAAGGCGCGGTCCTTCCTCGTCCTAGACCCCCAGACGTTCGACCCGGACCCGGACCGTCCCCGTGACCCGTCCTTCCGCTGAGTCTGGTGGGTAGTCTCAAGAGTCACGACGGTTGACGAGCGTATCGTCGGTACGGTGGGGCGTTGTCTGCGGTGCAAACACGAGGAAATAATACTCTAGTAAACCAGAGGGTTCCTTTACCATTGGGTGAGGCCATCAGCACGGACCTCTTTACAGTACCTGTCTCCTCGGATCGCCCGATGTCAGGTACCCCAGTGTTTCCCAACCTATACTGAGTTCACTGAATCGTGTGGGTAAGATGTCTGTCCTTTGACTCCGGACGATCCTCGGGTGGACTTACGAACGGAGACTGGGTCCGGATAGTCCAGATGGGAGGGTCGTACCTACGAGCCCCTCCTCCTACGACCCCCTCCTCCTACCCCCCTCCCACGACCC